>WEKY01024915.1:997-49882 GCA_013390045.1 Picathartes gymnocephalus | reverse complement strand
TATCAGCTTGTGATCTCTCCTCGGCTCTTTTACTTTCCTGTGCACATCTACCAACGCCGTCAGCTGCTGCAGGTACAGTGTGGTTACCTTTAGAAAGGCTCCCCACAGACCTCCCTATTGCTGCCACTCCTGCTGTGCTGGGCTAGCAGGCAGTGCTGCAATAGGAGAAAAGGGATGCTGGAAAGGGGATGAAAGTTTTTAGGCTGAGTTTGGGACCATTCTGATAGTGTTCTGTATGAAAAACATACCCCAGCCAAAAATCTATAAAGATAAGGTATTCTGTTCAGCCTTGTCATTCTTTGGCTCTTCCCAATCTTATTTATAGAAATTCTCTTTCAGATGTAAGCCAACACAGTGCAAAACTGAAAGCGATCACTTAATGCTCATTTAAAAAGGAAAAAAACCCATAAATTAAAGATAGGAGAGTACTTTTTTAAACTATTATTTTGTATTAATTTCTTCTATGTGTGTTTAGGAATAAAACCAGAATATGACAAAGAAGAAATTTCAGACTGAAGTAGTATTGGGACCACAAATAACAAAATTGATATTAACACTTCCAGTTTTAAATCACTGGACTTCACAAAATGGTTTGTGAGAAACTTTCTAGGTTAGTAGATACTCCCCTCTATGGATTAATTTTTGAGGGGCAGTATATACACATCTTTTCCCAGAAAAATTCCAAGAAAAACACCCTACATTTCTAATATACCTCAATAATTAAATACTTTACACATCAGAATAATGCTCTCAGACAGTATTTCCATTTGTCTCTTAGTATGATAGAGGCTTTGAAAGGTGTATGCCAGAATTTTAATTTTTAAAAATTTTTGTACTTTTTATATACAGTAAAAAATTTAATAAGTTTGATTTCAGAAAATAATTGTTCATGTTTATAGTTTTCCCAAATTTTCTTAAATAAATTGGGAAATAGGGCCTTTTAATAAGATCTAGAATGACTATGTTAATGATTATACCTCCAGCATATATTACATCCAGCATCCAGTTTTTTTTTTTAATCTGATGGATCAAAAGCCTCAAACTGTAAGATTTTTAAGTAAATGAATAAAAGGTGACTATTTTTTTTAATTGTGCGAACCCACACAAAACCAGAAATTTAAAAGGGTTTCACTGGTTTTTTTCAAGTTTCAACTTTGAGTTGGGTGAAATATTTAGGAAACTCTCCTTAGAGAATGGCCTGCAAAAGTCCTTGTAGTCTATTTTATTTCGTTTTCTGGGCTGCTTCCATCTTTTTCTATTAGTTTCCATTTAAGCAGAACACTCTTTGTAGTATAGCCTCTAGCAATAAACCTCTTAACTGGCACTAAAAGCCTCAATATATGGTCTTTACTATATCCATCAATCCTCTTTATTCTAATGAGCTGGATAAATGGGAAGCTTGTCCTTAAGTACTAGTGATCAAGTTATCAGTATACAATTGGTTGGTCCAGGGGGATGGGTGGGCGTGGTTGGCAGGAATCACTTAATTATCTCTCTGGCATCATACCATTCATATGTGTTACTAACAGCAGAGAAACATGAAACTCAGTGTCTATTTTTGTAGAATATCACTTGCTGTGTTATAAATTTCTCACTGACATCAAGAAAACACTAGTGTAATTGAAATTCTTGGATATCTCTTTGCTGGTTAATTGTGATGCATTTTTAAAATTCTACCTTTGGTTTGTAGGGGGTCTGCAATTCTTCTTTACTATGTTTCTTGATGACATATATTTCATTGTGAATAGGAAGAGACAAGTAATATCACACAGTACATGATATTTTGTACTTATCTTCAGCTGACATAGTATTAATTTGAATAATATTTGAGATAATAAATAATCAAGATCTAAAACTGGAGCATCATCTAATGTGAAAGAAGCTAAATACTATGTTTGGTATCAGCAGTTAGAGCATCTCTCGTAGTCCTCATACAAATGATTTCCCTTTTGTGGTAAATGCATGGGCAAAACCATCACATTCCTTAATATCAAATTTTTATGGAAATCTTATTTTCAGCCCAAAAGAGATATATTGCTATTCCAGAGACAGATCCTGACCCCAGTAACAAACAGGACATAGCTTACCAGGCAAAGGCTCCTGATCTGCATTGAGAGTTGGCAGCTCCACACATTTGTCTTCCTTAGGGTTGAACCAGCAGTCAAAAGCTAAATACATCTCTTCCTTTGTGCCTGTGTGCTTCATATGCAGTAAATCTAAGTGCCATGGCTGTTTTATCTCACTGTGTGGGCCAGTTACCTGAACTTTGTATATTGAGCCAATATCTGCCAGTTCATCCTGTATGAGGAGAAAGAGAAGATGAATGAATCTCATTTCAATTGTGCCAGAAAAATGTAGTTGGCAGCTGTATGAAACAGTTGAACAAACTTCAGTAGTTAAAAAATTGGGGCAGATTTATAACTAGTACTATTTTTCCCCTTGCTAGTCAATACAAAATTGATTTAAAAACATGAATGAGGAGATGGAATGCTTGAGGTTTGATATTAAGGAACAAGCAATGGCAGTCACTACCAAAATTTGTACACAGAACAAGGTACAATGTTCATGTACATTACATAGATTCAGTAGATTATTTTCAGGCACAGAAGTTTTAGTCAGTTCTTAAAACTTTGAACACTATTGGAAATATTTCTTACAACAATAAAAATGCTGCAATTAATTATAAATTTGAAGTAGAGCTAATCCAATTTTGAGGAAACATCCAAGAGATCCTCCATGTTCACTCTAGATCATACAGAAGCTGTACATTAAAATATTGCATTCATGCTTGAGAAAACAATCTAGTTCTAGTGGGGATAACACAGCATCTCTAGGACATGGCATTGATTGAGTAAGTGAAAGCAGAGGAGGCCTTAGAAATTATAATTTTTGTTGTAAAGTTAATTTTTCCCTGTAAGGAAAAAAAAGGGCGAAAACAGAAGTTGTCTTTTCCTATTTGATACTTCTTGGATTTTTTTCCCCTGCTCTTTCATTTTAAATATGCTCAGATAGTAGAAGTCCATGTTTCCTGACTTCAGCCTTTCCTCTGACAGGGCACTTCCAGTTTCATACTGGTTTTTTTGTACTTACCAGAAGTTCTTGGAAATAACTTAGAAAAACCCTCTGAGTACTCCTCATTTTGGATCATGTTTGTGGTCAGTCTATTCTGTTTAGTTCCTCTCTCATTAAAGAAAAGAGGAGCATCAAAATACAACAAATGATTTCTTTAGCCCAATCATAAATTTCAATTTATTAAGACGAAAAAAGAAGAGACAATAAATAACAGGGGGGAAAAAAGAGAGAAACCATACTAGAAAAAGCAGTTCAAAGAAACTGGTGGCAGGAATGAATAAATTACGTGAGAGAGAAAAGAGATAAATTAACCTTCTGAACATTTCATCTCATTTATGATTCTTCCTTCTTCATCATCAGCCCCAAAAGCTCTACAGTATCCCATGGCATATTGTATGCTTACAAATTGCTGATTTTTGTGAGATCAACAAAGCCTGTAAATCGGTACCTGCTGTGTGGCATACACTGTGATATGCACCAAGGGACCAATTCACTCACTTAAACATTCTCAGTATGAGACACTGGGAGAATTTGCTCATTTAAAAACCATTGTTCATGTGTTGCTACCTACAAACAAAAGATGATGATCTGTGCCAAATTACACAGAGGACTTAAAAATCAATTTGGTAGTTTAGTTTAAAGAAACAATTTATCTCAGAATTAAGTGGATTATTGGCTACATGATTCCTAGGCTTTCCATGCAACAGAGAAAGGTTGAAGTACTTTGATCTGAATTGCTTTTCCTGTGACTTGAAGTGGCAACTTTTTGTGACTCAGGTTGCCGTAGAAGATAAAAGAAAGGCGTATTGGATCCTCTTCATCACTCAAGTCAGATCCAGTGATATCCATTACCCAAAGACCTGATGACTTCATGTTGATTTCAGGAAGTTTAGGACTAGGAGTCGACCTGCTACCTTTAAAAATTATCAAAGAGAAAGGAAAGATGACAGCATGAGAGAATGGCATAATCTAGCAGGACTGTAGCCTTTACAGTACACAAACAAAGCTCTTTTTGTGGTTATGTTGTATCTATAGCAACTGCTCACTAAGAATAACACATCAATATCTTTATTATATTTTTTGTGAAGAATTTTGCAGCTTAATGTTCTTTCAGTGTTTAAAATTTTGTTCCAATGGCATTTTTTGATGCCATTGTACTTCCCTTGTCATGTTTGGAAGTAATTGCTAAGAAAATATTCAGTCACCTTTTAGAGGTCTAAGTAACTGTTCTTAAAAAAGCAATCAGTGTTACTAAAGCAAATTTATCATTTAAGAGCATGTAGCCATATGTAGCATGTAGGCACCTAATGCAAAATGAACATCCTAGTGAACTTTTCTTGTAACTAGATGTTACCTAGCAATATAATAAGTGCTGTAATAGTATGAGACTGACAGGTAACCTATAATAAACACACAAAATTATTTGCCAGATCCTCAGAAGATCAATACTACTATCTTCCTCTCTTTTTCTTCATTAATTGCTGTTATTCTTCAATTTAATTCTGTTATAACCATTCTAGGCAAATTGGAAATTATTTCATGAAGAGGAGCAGCTCAGAAAAAAGTACTTTCTACAATTCAGGAAAACCACACAACTGAATCAAGGATACCTTATGTCTTATTCCCTCTGGACAAACTTTGGTAGTTCATTTCCTTTGCATTGAATGGTTTCCACAAGATTGAAGGAAGAAATATTTTAATACTTCTAAATGACTAAAGGTCCTACTGTAAGTGTTCTTTTGCCAAGTACATCCAGGTCTAGATTTGCACAAATCATGGCATAGTAGTAGGTGTGAAATGAGCAGAAATGAGCATACCAGAACTGCTGCTTTGTGCGGTGGAATACACTCAGGTAAAGACTAGAGGCTCATTTCACTGAAGCAATTTTTCTTTGGATTTCAAATGAGATTCCAGGCCGAAAAATAGTGTATAAAATTTAAGCTATTTATCCTCATGAGGTGTGCATCCCAAGCTCAGCTTTTTATCTCTCATTGAAAGATGTTCAATTTGGAAGGAAACTGTTCCATATGCAACACATTGACGACACAGAATTATATTAACTTTGACCTTACCAGAGGTGGCTCTGCTATAAGACTAAGATCAAACTGAAAATTCACATTTTCAATAAAAGAAAGATACTATAGAGATCTGAAAGAGTTGAAGTCATATATATATGGGCAGGTCAGTTTTGTTGAAGAACTTACCAACTGTTACAATCTCACAAACAGTCTCACATAAGCCCAGATGAGTATCAAGCCAGTTCCACAGTGGAAAGACCCATTCTTTGTCTGAATCTTGTGATTCCTTGACTGTTACCATCTTGAGGTACATCCCCGCCCCGTAGCCTTCTCCATCATGTCCTATGACCACCTTTTGCAGATGACTCAGAGAAACAGCTTCCACCAAAAATGAATCCACCTGCAAAACAGGGAAATACTTAATAAAATGGAATTTTGATTTGAACTTCAGGGAAAATATAGGCCTGGATTTATCTGAGAATTTAAAATTTTTAAAGTCTGTTTCTTTGTAAAATTTAACACAGCATCTCTCTGCTGAATCTAAGAAAGCACACACTGATTGTACCTAACATTTATTCTACATTCATCATTAATGATGCATTGTAATTTCATTTGATCTTTAGTCAATACGGATCACTGCATCAATCATTTCATATTACATTAAAATCTATATACCCCAACTTTCTGACAATAACTAAGTTGTGACAAGATTTTGGTTCTAATCAAATGTCTATCTTTCAGATATCTAGTTTCTCAAGATTATCATACAAGTCTAGATATATATTAATACTTCTAAAGAAAAGTTAGAAATCTATAGAGTATGTTCACCCCAAGATAGCTTCTAAATTCTTCTCCAGTAGTCAGAAAACCTGACTTTTTGCTTTCCTTACAGAATGAAAATAATTGCGGAGGAAATTGAGAAGAGTAAGGGAGGAAGTTAAAATGAAAGTGAAGATTAAAAGATGAGAGATGGGAAGTGAAGGAGAATGGAGAAGGCAGAGAAAGACAACAGAAGTAAACACAAGCAGCAGTAGATGAGAATAAGGAAAAACATGAAATGCAAAGAAAGAAATTATACGCCCCACTAAATTTTTCTTGTTTTGTAAGAAAGCCAGATGTTCTGTATAAGGCCCAGCCAAGGGCCAGATGGACCTCATGGTAACTGGTAAAGGTTAGAAAGTTATGAACAACTGGAGTTTGAACAGCTCTGTCTAGGAATATAATTAACACCATAATCAGAATAAAACAATTCAGTAGTAGGAATTTACTAAACTGAATGTCAAAACAATTTAAAAAACTAAGATATTAGCAAACTGATCTCTAAAAGAATACAGTAGTTGCCAAAGTCCTATGTGTTTTCCCTATTACTTTTGAAATAAAATATTGGAGAACTAGATTTTCTGCTACTAATATTGAAAGTACTTATATACTACAAAAAGATCTCTTTTTTTCTAATAATAGTCAGAACCCAACAGAAGATCGTGAGTAGAAATCATTAACTTTGTTAATTAAGATATTTTAGGAAATAAATCCATATATGAACATCAATTAAAATAATTACAATAGTGTGCTCTCTTCTGTATATAGGCATAGTTCTGAGAAATACACAGAAATGAAATTTAGAAATGCTCTTAGTTCATTACTGATTCTACTTTTACCCTAACAAGTGCTGTGGTAACTAATAAAATTATTTCATAGAAATCTAAGCCTCTCCTTGACAATGGAGACTTTGGCAGTGATTTTTTTCAAACTTCCTTGTTCAGTGAGTGAAAGTCTAATTCACAAGAGAAGAATTTTATTTATAATGATCATCTAGAAACACTGGGTTTATTTACATCCTTTTTCTAAGTGGAATTTTTGTTTGTTGTCTAAATTTACTGATATTGAGTTGGTGTTTCAAAGGGGGATTATGGGTTCAGAAACATCATAGACTGCAAAAGTCTTGTGGAAATTTCCATAACTTATTTTTCACTGATTTTTCAATTTTTTATTACCTGTTCTGTCCTAAATTTGGAACTGAAGAAGTCAGAAGCATGATCACAGAGCAGGCATTAAGAGACATTTAATGCAGTGCTAACCCCTGCACATGTGAGACTGCATTATTGTGCCATTACCTTATTTCTTTGAAATTTTCTTCCTTTTGTTAAAGATGTATGAAGTTTCCTCACACCTGTGTCCCCTCTTTTGCCATAGAGAGTGATATAAACATTTGCAAAAGTCTCTGCTCCCCAGCGGTCGCCAATATGTACAGAAACAATGTACTTATAGACTGTACAAAAAGGAAAGAAAAAGTTTAATTAAAGCTGATTAAGTACAAAGTGTCCCTAAAATAAAACAGCAACACAGAGTATTTAGTAAGACTACTGTTTTGATTTTTTTTTTTATTTCTGCAGCTAGGAAAAAATCTGCTACACAGTGAATGAAATAATCAGGTTACTGTTTATGAATCTGATCTCTTCTTGCTAAGCTAATGGAAGACTTTTCATTCACTTTCTTAGAAATTCGAAGGAAATTGGACTTGGACAACTTAGACATGAATCTGGAAAACTTCTGCCTGATTCTGTTTTATTGTGCAAGATCTGGAAAACAAGAACTCATCTGGGTTAGTTCAGGGACTGTTAGAAACTGAATTATTTTTGCAGTATATTATAACTAACACAGGTCAAAGAATAAGAATAAGGTTATGCAAATTGCAATAACAGAGACAGATGCAACATAGCACCTGGATGCATGACATGACATGTAAGTATAAAAATTTACAAAATGCACTTATTAACTTAAGGAAGGAAACTATAAAGTCTTTGCCTCTATATTGATCCTGTATGAATTAATTTATACAGTCAGATCAGACTTTCTTCTGAGGAAGATCATTAAATTGCATGTATATTCAGGCTCATACAAAAAGAATAACCCAAATTTTTCAAATGTCATTTTTAATGTTGTTTTAACTCCTGTGGAGTTAACATTTAACTAATGTAACACTATATTTTCTTTTAAGGTCATGAATAGGTTTGAGTATTCAGGGACCAGAACTTCTGGAACTTTAGTTTAGCAATGCAGTCATGTCTCTAATTACTTTTATCTCATGTGTAACAGCTAACTTTTCTGAAAAAATGCAGGACTTCTGTAAGTCTTCACATTCCAAGGGCATCTCTGAAACTCTCAGCATGGCAAAAAAAGTAGCCCTTAGGAAAAAAACCCAACCTTTCTGTGCAATAAGGCTTAGTTCTGATACTTACGTTAGAAAGTAAAGCTACAGTAAGTTAAATAATTCAGTAGTAACTCTGGAACAAATAATTTCCATGTGAAAAGGAAATGGAAATTTCCAAATGAATGTGTTCATTTCCCTAAAAAGTCCAATTATATTGTTCAGTTTTTCTCATTTGGAATCATGCAACAAATTTAGCAACTGTAAAATCCAATATGTAATGTAACTGGAAAATTAAAATTTGAGTGGCCAGCATTCTTGCAGTGTATATATGAAGACAGGTGCAACAGAGACACTGAAGATACCAAATCCATGCAAAGCACTATATTATATCTGTGGCATTTATTTATTTTCAAGCAGTTAATTTACAGTGTTTATGTCTTCTTGGTGCTTTTACCTGGTAAAGTTTTCTGGTCCTCAGTGACTGCAGGGAATTCTTTTACCAGCTCCTTATCTTCTCTCTTATGAGTGAGCCAGCAGTTACACTCAAAGTTCAGTTCTTGTTTTGTATGCAACCCTTTTAAGTGAAAAGACTTCAGATGCCAGCCCTTAAAGCCTGGCACATCATCACAGCTGACTCGAATTTTGTATACTTCTCCCAGATCTCCAGTCTCAACCTGCACCAAATAGCATGAGGAAGAGGGTACAGTCAAGGCTGGTTCACTTAAAGAGATTTTCCCCAATCCTAGTGTAGAATTCCTAATTAAAAGTAAACAATGGAAAAGTTGAGTTTGAAGCTGGGATAACTGTGATGATAGAATCAATCCTTTTTTTCTTTCATGCTAAAATCATGGGTGAGACTGTCTCCTTTATTAGTATTGTAAGCATGATATTCTGTAAGCACACATACCATAAGCATGATAACTTTAGAGTGAGTCACAGTTAAAATTGGTAAGATCTGTACATTTAGGATCTTTAGACAAAAGGTATCACAGAAAGTTGTGACCCTACTGGATAAATAGAGCATTAACTTACAATTAAAGATTCTAATATCAGCAGCCAAGTGAGGTATTAATTTAAAGATCATTAGTATGAGCCTGGAATGACAGAATGGTTTTGGTTGGAGAAGACCTTTAAGATCATCAAGTCCAACCATTAACACAGCACTGCCAAGTCCACCACTAAATCATGTCCCTGAGTGCCATATCAACGTGTTTTTGAATACCTCCAGGATTACTCAACCACTGCCCTGGACAGCCTGTCCCAGTGCTTGACAACTCTACTGGTGAAGAAGTTTTAACTAAATTCTCATTTGCTAAATGATTTGGTTTAGAACATAAAACTACTTTATAACCAATTCTTCATTAAAGGAAAGGGATATTTCTGAATAAAAATAAATCATTGATATTACAGAAATAACTCTGTAGGACAACACAGCGCTGTGTTCCGATACTATGTGTGGGAAATTCAATAACTGGTTGCCAACTGTGGATAATAATCTGCATGATATTAACCACTGCATGATAAGTCTTCTGAACAGCAGAAAGTAATGTGGCAGCCATTCACTGGGGAACTACGAAAAAGACAGGATGGGAAGTGATTTTTGAGTGAAATAACTGAGAAGGCAACAATTCTTTTTATTAAGTATCAAAAATACTTAATACAGAAAATGTTGCCAGTGGCTTTCTTCTTCTCCCATATTGCTGTTTTTTTTTCTCCCCACATCAGTCACAACATAAGATTTGGTGGCTTTCCAGGGAATAAATCCTTTGTGCACCTTATAGCATCACAATAAAAAACTGAAATTAGTCTTACACAATCACGCCCTGGCTCTGGCAGCACGACTAGCAGACTGGCTCCTAAGACAGAGCACAGATCTCCTAACAGATTTATTTATTCTGCTTCTCAGGAGAGCTCTGAATGTGACAGCCCTTCACTGCTGACCTCGCCTGCTTAAAGCTAGTTCATGTGCATTTGCACTGTGAAAACATGCTTGTAGGGAAGTATCAGCTACCTTATACTAGTTAGAGAGGTACTAAAAAAACGTGCTTTTGTCATTTTGGGAGAGTTGTACACCATTTTTAATAACTGTTATGCAAATAAGAAATGGTAAAATATCCAAGTATGAAGAGGAATAATTAATAGAAAATAAAGCAACCTGCCCAAACCATTTTACAGGAATTTTATGAATGGTTTATGATGCAGAACTTATTAAAAGAGGCCTTTGGTAGGAAGGAATCGCACTTGATGGATTAAAAGATACCTTCCAGTCTGAATTTCTTGAGGTAAGTATTATGAGTGGTTGCCATGCCACTCCTACACAATTTCAAGACTAAGGGCATTGTTTAAGGAGCAGGGAAGAACTCCTTTCCACTGCCTATATAACAGTCCTGGGCTGCTTGGAACCTCTCAGCTCCTAAACTGTGACTCCACATGTCCTTGTTTGAAAAAAAAATAGTAATTTCTTTACCTGCAAGGATTTTTACAACTTCCTGCAGACACAGTTTCCTTCAGACTTTTACCTACAAGGATTTTTACTGTTTCCTGGAGGTACAGTTTCCTTCAAACCTGGAGAACCAATTAACTGGTTGGTTTGAAGATGGACACTCTATTAAGCCACTTAAAAAACTAAGTCTGCCTCTGTGATTCACAATTTAAGAGAGGAGAAACTCGAAATTCTCTCTCTTGCTTCTGGCTTTTGAAGTGAGCAGAGCCCTCGTGGCCGGCCCGGGCCGGGCCCTCTCGGTGGGGCCCACCCTGCTCCATGGGACTGGGCCGGGCTGGGCCGAGCAAGGCCCACTCCGAGGGGCCGGGTACGGCGGAAAATCCTGCCGCAGCTAACTCTCGGGCTAGCTGCTGAAACTCTCGGGCTAGCTGCCGAATGCTGCTGCAGCTCCCTCGCACCCCCCCACTCCGTGGGAACTCCGGCCACTGCCCAGCAGAGATCATGTGATGCAGCAGAACCTGGAAGAGGGATTAACTCTCTCAGTACACAGATGAAACAAACGGAGAGACACCGAGGTCAGTGAAAAAGAACCAGAACCCAGAGGGAGGAGGAAGAGGAGATGCCTTAAGCTGAAAGTCTTCTGTAAGGCCATGATAATGGACTATGATATTAGACTATTCCCTGTAACTCATATATTAATTGGGGGGATGCAACATTCTAACTACAATCCTAGCAAAGGCACTCGTGCTGAAGCAAACAGAAGTTAAAATAACTGTAGTAGTGGGGAACCTTACCACAGAGAAGAGAACCCTTACCTCAGGGTAGACAATAGAGGAAGATTTAAAACCCTTACCTCAGGGTAGATAACAGAGGAAAACCCTTGCTCCAGGGATAGGAGGAGTCTTGCTTCCAGAAAGAGAAGATGTTTGCTTTTCTACCCGAACAGCTCATCCTTAAAAAATATACCCCAATAAATAAAATAAGTCCTCAAAAGCAGTTGTGGGAAGAACTGTGTGTCGAGGGATGGGACTTCCACGCTGCAAACAGATTTCCTTTTCTGGGCAGCTAGTTCGCTGTGAAATTGGAACCACAAAAGAACTGTTCTCTTTCTTGTGGAAAAGTCTCCATGGCAGGACAGGAGAGACTCCTCTCCCAGCTGAACTGATGAAAGCCTATTTTAAAAGTGGTAAATTGACTGAAAGTCTTAGGTTTCATCTCTTTATGTTGTTGGTGGGAGAGAATTGATGAAGTGGGGGGAGATGTATCTGAAAGTTTATTCTAATGCTTATTATTTTTATTTTAGTTCTGTTAATACACTATCTCTATATCTCTTAAGGTTTTAAGCCTGCTTTGCATTTCTCCTAATCCTTATCTCACAACAAAAAATGAGTAAGTAAGTTTAGTGAATGCACTGGTGTTCAGCCAGAGTCCTTAAACCACTACATTACATTGATGCCTGGTGTGAGGAGGCGAAGTGAAACTACTACACCATAGTACTCATAAAAGCCACACAGCAGTAGTTCTACACCAAAGAAGAGGGCACCAGACTTGTCCTCTCTCTAAGCCTAGCCTGCCCTGCCTGTCTCTGTGCCATCGTGCTTACAGAGATTAAAGCTGTCCCTGACTTGGTCTCCACTCCTGCACTGTGAAAAGGGTAATGCGTGGGCAGAATTTCACATCTAGGTTTTTCATTCATGCTGCGTATGTTGCAAAGGATGTCATTAGCTATGTATCATTAGCTGTGGTGGACTAAGTGGATTAATTCCTCGCAAAATATGCATTCCACCTGATTAAACTTAACAGGAATTATTTGGGTTCATTGAGAGGAGAGTGCACATGTTCTTTACCCATCTAAACTACAGTTCTTTCACAGACAACAGCAATCACTGCTTCTTTTTCAGAACAAGACTACTGACTTCTAAAATTATTTCCTGCAGGTTTTCCTTCTCATGGACACCATGACTCTATCACGCAGCTACTCTAAATGCTGTGAACAACTTATTTCATAAAGCTCTCTGTTTGGGAGTTGCAAAAGTACAGAACTTGCTTATTTTTATGTGACAGGGCAAGCTGTAATTCAGATTTTACTTTGTCTTCTGATACCCGAATTTGAAATTCACTAGGATTCTAAGTTGTCACAAAGAAATGTGCTATAATCCTCGTAGGAAATGCACAGAGGAGATTTATAGGGAAATAATTCCAGGATACAGGATACACTATTTAGAAGCCATAATTGTACATTTTGTTTCTAGAGTCACAATTTCAATTAATTCCCTGACTGCCTTTGGACCAGCAAGTACTAATACTGTTTGTGATCTGGGGAATTAAACACCAACTATTTTCAATTGAGTATATTAGATAGTTCCCCTTTTTTCATGGATTTGTACTTTCACTTACAGTTGTGGCCAGTATTAGCCTTTTTGTTCAGATCCATCGTTGTACCCAACACTGCCTTTACATCATTATTGCAATCGTTTTCTGAGCAATTAATACAAGCAGGTTTTTTTTGGAATATGACATTCTATCTTTGATCCCAAAATTGTCTCTTCCCTCCACTGATGTCTATTAATTGATGCAACATGAACTTTGAAGCAGAGACAGACATATAATCCATCACAAAGTATATATCCAGTGAATGTCCTGGTTTTAAATTTGTTGAACATTTGCAAAGGGATACTTTACCTCATTCATTATTATCATTTCCTAATTAATTTTTTCACATTTATTTCTTCTGAATACTTTTCTGTAAAATTCAGAAGTTGAAATCTTAGCGGAGTTGGTGTGATTTGGTGTCACATACTAAAAAACACAATATGTTTTCCATTACATGGCTGAAGAAGCATGGCTCTTAAAATTAGGAGGAGCCACTGGGCTTCTGAAGATCTCAGAGACAGGTAACTTGATAAAGATGATTAGAGTTTTGCATAACATTTTAAATACTTTCCTTTTTGACTTACACCTCAAAGACATCATGCCTAAGGTAATTAAAGCTTTGTAAATTTTATTGTTTGGGTGCATAAAATTTAATTCTTTTTCATTTTTTTCCCTGTTAAAACAAAACAAAATAAAAAAAAACCCCGAACAAATCACCCATGCATGCACACCCCACAAATTATTCTAGTTAATAGGGTTTCATCAAAGCATCCTAAAATTCAATTGGACAGCCATCTGTCATATGCTCTAGAAATCCTTCTGCTTGTTGTTTGAAGCATCATCTCATACTGTGGAAAACACATGGATTATTGTATCATGTGATTTGTAACTTTCTGTCACCTTCTTTGTCCTTAACACAAAATACATTCGGTATTTATTGTGTGTTTACCAACAGTCCTACTTGAAGAGCACTGTTGCTCATTTTGTACTACCCATGCTAGTGTTTTGGACAATAGTTTTGGGCATCCTAATCTCACACTCTGTCCCATGTATTTTATGATTCTCTAGAGAACAGAATGTGCAAAATACATTAGGACTTTCCAAAGGCATACTCTGACAAGCTTACTCTGCTAGCAACCAAGAAACAAAAATGACTGTGAGAAAGGTCTATATACATTACAAATCTATTCATTCCATGTGAGATCAATGATTGATTCCAATCATCACCAGACTACCAAGGAAAAAAATTCCACCTCTTCACTGGTTTGTTGCCATACTGCCTTCAGCGCTACAACTCCTGTCAGATTTCATAACATTGACACATGAATCTATTTTTCAATTTAGTTTTTAAACTAAGGTGTTCTAATTAAATTCTTTTTTAAGCAAGTCAACTACCATACTACACATTTCTGAGACGACTGAAACCCAACTGTACCTGTGAGCATGCTGCTATTTTCTCTCTTTTAATTTATTCTTTATGCTTGCTATGTGCAATTAAACTACACCTGTTCTTTCATAGGAGTTGAATGGACATATTTTGGACGGAATCATCATTCGGAATATGATACACATCTGTGCATATACTTGTGTGAGAACACCTGGAAAATCAGGAATTGACATGCCTTTCTGTCCTCAGTGTGCAATAAATATATCTCTGAGATCAAAATTAAGCTTACTGTTTCAAAACTATGTGAGCTGCTTATAGGACATAACCTGTTGTTCTTCTTACTGCATTATATTATTAAGAATGTTTGTCTAGGACCAGGGTTTTGGGGAGAGGTTAAAAGTTCATTTATTCCTGCTTGTTGTAAAGCTGAATTCACGGCTTATCCTCCTTGTGATATCACGTTCATGCCTCCAGCCTGCTGCTACAGTGAGAAAACATAAGCAAAGTTTCTGCATTCTTCTGCATAGTCTTAGTAAGAACAAAGAAAGGGAAAGCAAAAAGAAACTGGGTTTATTAACTCGAGCATCTGAAGAGCTATGAGAGTGTGTATGGACATACCTGTGAATCCCCAAATGCCCCTTTATACCAGAGCTGCTGTTCTGCAAGCTGCACTGTAAGTAATGTGGCAAAGAGATAAAATGTCGTGCACAGTAAATAATGCTCAAACAATACTAACTTCTTCATACAAAGCAATAAAAACAAGGACACAAATAGCTGTGGGGAAAATACAGGCACTAACCCAAAGTCTATCCAAAGTATGAACAAGCATTCAGAAAGCTGCTGGGGTGGAAGGGTAGAATGGATATTGTACTGTGTACCAAGGATAGGAGACTATGAAGGACAACTACGACTGACAGCCAGAAATACTAATTTCTCCTTGTGTGATATCCAATCATTGAAATTAGGCAGCCTTAACAAGGAATATGTGCCATTTGGGAAATTACCAGCATGTTGGATGTAGCAAAGGTCTGCTTTATGCAATGATGCCAGCCAAAACTCAGTCAGCTGGTGTTGTTGCTCCATAGACAGATTCTGCCTCTACTGACCTCTTCCATTTACATTTATGGCATAGGATAGGAAGCTCGTTTTGTTGCTCAGTGTGTTTCCTGTGTGTTTTCTGATAAGCAGCTTCCTCCTTGTCTTTAAGAAATGCCATTTACTTTTCATTTACTCCCCATAAGGTTCCTAAATTGCCTTAGCCTGTTATTTAAACTAAAAATTCAGCCTGGATCGGGTTGTTACAATGAAGCTTTGACATAATTTTCTAAATGTAGTTTCACCATTGTTTTCAGAATGTTTATTGCAGCCATTGAAAAGTCTTTCTGAGCTATACAAAACTGCTCTGAATTGCTAGCTATTTCTCCTATCTTGCTGGCTAGAAGCTGTACTTCATGCTAATCAACAGAATTTGCAATGACTTAGCCTAGAAAGCCAGGACAGAATTTGAGGATTTAAAAGATGCCTCAGATGAAGCCTCTCAAAGCAGCAGCATGTGTGTCAGGTGTCCAGGCGGTCAGGACTGTGTTAGGGTTGATTTTAATACTGACCATATATAAGCTATTGCTTCAGAGTTCACCACGCTTTGATATGCATGAATGCATTCTCCAGTGATTTGTGATTATCCAGAAAAATCCTCTGCCTGCTGGCCTGAGAGACAAGAGCTATCCTGGGAAGAGTGGATACTACTTTACAAAGATGGAAATGAAGCAAAGAAAAGCCCACTTATGTCCCCTGGGATTGCTGCCCTATTCTTCATCTTCTGCATTCACAAATAATTGTATATTGCCTTTTGTATGAACTTCAACTCAGGAACCTATAGGGAATTAGAAAAAAATGCAATATGAGCTGGTAAATGCAATAAATTACACAAAAGAGTCCATGGAGCTGGCTATAGCAGGACAAGACTGGCAGTAGGAGATGACCCAAGACCTATACTTATGTCATTCCCTCTTTGTAAATAATTGGATCATTTTTTACCAGATAAATCCACTGTATATATATAATGCTAGTTATGTATACATACACACACACGTATATCATATATACATCTATCTATCTAATCTATACATGTAAATATGCTAGAGGGCAATGTCATGATAAATTCTGTGTAATACTGTATATTTCTGACTTACAATGAATTCATCAGTTGCTCTGGGGAGAAAGCACACATATCCCAGGATTTGTGGAGAAAGCAGAAGCTCATCACTTTTGCCCTTTGAGCCATAAATCACAAGGGTCCTTTTACACTCCTGTGGGTCTGGGGAATCTCCATCTGTTTTAACCTGCACTCTCCACCGTTGTGCTAAAACAGGAAAAACATTTTTAGCATCAATGTATCAATTAAACATTTTTAGTATGGATGGTAGAGAGCAATAGATGCCTTTGTTATTATCACAACAAAGAATTATAGATCACCATGAGTTTACATCCCATTTAATATAAATAAATCATTAATAATTAATAAAAAAAGTCTCTTGAAGATAAGTATAGCTTAGACTTGATAAACACAAGACAATTTTTGAAGTGGGTATGAAAACAAAAATTAACAGAAGCAGAAAAAAGACACTATGCCTAGGGGTGTTTTTTGAATTCTTTGTAATAAAATAGTTACTTTAATTACAGTAATTATTTTAATAAATTTCAGTTCTTAGAATATTCTTATGTAACACGAAAAGAAAATTAACATTTTGAAAGACTTGTATGTGATCCATTTGTAAGACCTTCTGGCTAATACATAACTAGCTAAACAATGAAATGTCAACTTTTTTTCTCAGATTTTTCTAATTTAGTTTGTCATGTCCAGTCTGCTCATTTGTCAGATCAGATCACTCATTAGGACTGAATATAAAATTAAAGAAATTTTGACGAGACATTTGCACTGACCTCACCTCGTGGCTTGGGCCTTTTAGAGGTTGTTTTTTGGTCAGTCACCTGTACTCATAGCAGTGTTAGAAGTCCAGTATGCAACTGGGAAGCTGTTCTAGGTGTGGGAAAAATACAGTGTCTTAGATGGAAAATACAGTTTAGGAAGCTACCTAAGTGCTTGAAGGTAAATCATCCTCTGAATTCAAAGGAATTATTTGTTGAAAAGACATTTGATCCTGCATGGCAAGAGGAACTTAACAGTGGAAGCAAATTAAAAGCTTTTGTTTAGACTGTGGCCAATACTGTGATAATGCAATAATTTGCTAATGGGACTGATATAAAAGAGAACTATTTTGTGATTGTGTGTAAGCCCACAATACAATATGCTGATAAAATGAATTTTAGAGTCATTTAATTCAGAAATAAATTGGATGTGACTTTTTCTTACAGAACTCTGTGCTTTTTTCCTATCTTTTGTTTTCCTCTGCCTGCTTAAAGACGAAGATGAGCTGAAAACCTGGTTTCCTTGATTTATAATTTTCCTCCTTTTCCTTATTATTTTTTTACCTAATCCTGTTTTTCCTCTTGTTATAGAACCTGTCTCTGCACTACATCTGACTGTTCCCTGACTCTTCTGGGCTCAGCTAGAAAACAGCAGGCAAATATTCATCTCACAGCCAATCTTCTGAGTAACACACTAGCTGAAAGGATCCTTCCATCTGAACTCTTTTTTTAAGGTCATTTCCAGCAATGAGTCAGATGTAGATCCACACTTTGCCTAATGAGGAACTTTTGCTGTTTGATATATGTGCCAACTTTGAATTTTATCTCCTTGTGCCAGGTTGGCATGTGGTACTCTTCAGGGTATCACACTTGGTGAAGTCAAGCATTGTCTGAGCTTTTGCTGTTCCTGAGCACTCCAAGGGTTTATGAGGAGCTTCAAATTTTACAAAGACTCCCAACATAGCCCTGAATCTCTTATCCTGTCCAACCATGCCCCATTTTGAAGGCTGTCCCAGGAACATAGCAGAGAGGAAATTAAGATAATTTTGCAGTTCTGTGTTTCCCAAGTGGACCTTTTTTTTTTTTTTTTTTTTTTTTTTTTTTTTTTTTTTTTTTTTGTAATATCCCTCTGCTCCAGGAGAGAGCAAGCCCTAAGTTAAGAGTAAGCACAGATGCATAACTGCCTGTTCCCTCCCCAAAGAGGCAGCATGTACTTCAGGCAAGGAGATTTATTTTCATTAATATCCATGATTGTGTTTTTAATTATTATTTCAGTAGGAAGGCTAAGACACCAGTTGGGAGTTTTCCAGGGAATAAATCAATGGTTACAGATTTAAGGCCTCTTAGTGTCTGTGATTCTTTATTCTCCTACACTTACTTTTAATGCTTCTACAATTTGGTAAGTGAACTAACACAGACTGACTGCATTTTCTCTCAGTTCAACAAATTCATTTAACCTGTTCATGCCAGAAGAATCAAAAAAACCCCTTGTCTAATATTCTATTCAGTTAGACATCTACTTGGTAAGGATGGCTACATGAGACAGAAGACTGATGCCAAGTATTTATTGTGTTCAGTGGTTTCTATATCTCTTCAGGAGTAAAGCTGTGGAAATGAGTTAACTGGGCTTCAGTAAGTCATTTTCTGTATTTCATATGTGTGGCAACATTAAAAAAGAGACTTTTCCCTGATATCACTGACCTGTGTTAACTTCCTTTCAGATTGATTAGTGTGTTAGTGTGTTATTGTACTTTTACAGCTGTAAAGCTATGGCCCTTTACTTTGAGACATCTATGTGGGAAGCAGTAAAATGAATAGTAGGGGGAAAAAACAGAATTCTGTGGAAAAAAATGTCTCAGAATTTTCTCTTTGCTATAATGATATAACCAAGAATCTGATTCAGAGTAGAGAGATTTTTTCCAGAGATATGTTAGAATTAGTGATCATTTCTTGACTTTCATAAATTAAATGGGATCAGCCATAACAATTTCCTGCCAGAAATCTTTTTAACCACTAGTCTGGAACCTGAAAGTTCCTTTGGTAAAACTGTGAAAATCAAACCTGCAATGATATATGTACATAGAAATCTGGCCACGGCAAAACCTGAACTCAACATTTCATAATATAATTCAGAAAGCTGAAAAATTAAGGTTTATATTCTGGGTTTTTTAAAATGTGAGCCATTTATGTATTTTTAAAGGATTTCCAAAGATGTTTTTACAATACACTATTACAAACTAATTCAGGGGGGTTTTCTTCACTCTGGAGTTTTTTGGTCTTAAGACCTAGAATGCCGTTCACACTTTGCAAGACGTAGGAGTAGGTTGTTTATTTCCTGGAGATTGTAGAAATTTGTGTTGCCTTGAGGCAGAGCAGTCAGTTTGCTTAATTCTTTTTCTTAGAGATTTCCGCCTCCATCTGGCAATGGAAATACCCCGTTGTTGCTTTTTAGAAGCAGGTCTGTTCCCTTTAAAATTTGGGAATTCTGTGATTATTCTTAGTCCATTACCAAGTACTTGCAAGGTAGGGAAAACAAAATCAGTCAAGGCAGAATTTACTGAATGTTTTATCTTCTCATATGGATTTTTTTATATGCCTTAATACCAAAACCCTTGCACAACACAAGAAGAGCCAACCAAGAAATATCTATTAATCGAACTCTGTTACTCTACCATACTTTATTTACCACCCACAAAAACGCACAAAACCTCGGGACACCCTACAGGCATCACATTACAGGAAGCCAGCTCCTTTTAGCTGACTGCAGTGAGGGTATCATTGGAACATACTGTGTTCCTCCTTGCTTTGAGAGAAAATTCTTTTCTATGTGCTACTATGATACTTCACCTATTTTGAGGCAGAAAAAGAAAATAAATAGAGAAAACAGAAGGAAAAAAAATAGTAAAATATCCCTACCATGTAGGAAACTTTTAGAGAGAAATAAAGTCCCATTTGAGCCAACTTCAAATCACTCAAATCAACTTCATTTGAGAGCTGAGAGCACCTATCTGCCTTTTTCACCAGGACAATACACTTTCTTTACTTATCTTGCATCAAACATACAAGGAGGAATCAGGCATACAAATAAATCTATTCCTATGCTTGATTTGCCAGAGCCTCTCCCTAATGTACAAATGTACAAAGGTTACTGAGAAAACGATATGGGCAGACTGCATTTTGGCAGAATCCATAGCCAGCAGCAGCAGGCACAGGGATCTGGGATTTATGCTTCATTAGAGCTGGCATACTAGCAGCCTGGCTGAAAAAGGACAAAGAGCCCTCAAGTAACCTACCTAGCAATGATGACTTTCAAACTTTCCCCTTTGGCTAGATGGTTGAACAGGTTACTAGCCTCATCCAAAATGAATGAGATTTCTAACCTTCAGAGTGACTTATAAAGTACTTTGTTCTGTAACCAGTGCTTTAGACCTGACCTAAGCACATTGATCTTACCCTGAAAATCAGTAAACACTGAATTATGCCAATCAGCTTTTTATGACTTTCCCTGGAGCCCATTTGCAGAGTGCAGCTCATACAGCATCTGACCACATGAGTGCCTAAAACATTGGCTCCCTAACATCAGAACTTCCACTTGTCTCTTATTCAGTAAACATATGTTACATGGAAAGTTTTCACCTCCATTTGGAAGGGGACTGCTTATCACTATTCTGCCATGTAAAATCTTCACTGCTGCAGGTGATGGAAGAATTGAAAGTAATAATTTTTTCTCCCAGGACTGTGCATCTCTGGAATGTTCTCTTACCAGCTCTGATATTGGTACTGTGTTATGATAGAATTACACAGAACTGACTACAGGATATATTTCCAAACCTCTTGTGATTGTTACCCTCCTATAAAGCTCAGTCGCACAAGGTCTATGAGATCACTAATATGGCAACACAAATTAAATTGTGAAAAATCAGTCCTGATCATCATCTTTTTCACATAAGGCATAAAAGTCCAATCTCTAACCTATTTCAGTTCCTCACTGGAATGAGCCCATGAGTAAAACAAAGATGGATGAAGAGCAGCTCAAGCTAAGCTGTCATATAGCTAACTGACAGATAACTTCCTAAAAATATTCTTCTCATTTATAACCTCTTTTTTTCGGAAACTCTCATCTCAACTGTCTCTGGGTCCTCCTGGACATCTTGACATTATGACGTTTCAAAACCTCATTAAGAATAAGGCACTCCTTTCTACTCATAATCAACATATCTAGTCTGATCACTCTTGACACTCAAAGGCACTGAGCAGCCTGTGCATCTGTGCCTGCTTACTATAACATAACAAAGAATAGAGCTGTGCTGGAAAAAAATTTGAATTGGTAGTAAAATACAGTCTTTTTTCTGAACATAAGGTGAAACAGATATTATGGCTGCCTCTCAAACTGTGCACTTAGCAGAAAGCAGAATCCAATTCCAAGTCACTCGTGAAAATCAACTTCCTCTGTGAAAAAGTCTTTACTTACCCGAGTTCATCATTCTCCTCTTGTCAGAGTTATGTTTTTGTGGAATAATAAAGCTGTTGGATAAACTGTTTGATTGAATGCAAATGATTCAATTTTCACTGAAACTGGAAATAGATAGAGAGACTAGGAGTCATCCTACAGAAAGCCAGTCACTGTTTTAAGAGGCAAATGTAAACACTACTTTTTTTACTTTAGTTGCTCCCATAAAATTCCCAGACTCATTTGCACAGAATAGCCATTTACAGTTAAATGTTCATAAAAAATATGTGTGTCAGACTGTTTTTCTTTTCTGGTTAGGAAGAAGAACGGAGATGGTAACTACTGCATTACAGGGTGAGGGAGGCATTTTTGTAGATATAAAAACAGAAAGCTGGGTGGGGAGTATTTTATTAATGTCTTTTTATTGATTCAAGCAGATTCAGCCAATTGAATGCATATACTACATTTAGCTTCACTGGACGATTTGGAGTTTAAGCTCGCATTATTTCTGGCTACTTTGGAATTTTGATCTGAAAATGTTTCCACTGACACTTCACAACACATTTTTCAAATTGCTGATGTTTGCTAAGGGACCTGTCCCCAAGTATTAAATGACAGTGACATTGGGGTAAACAAAACAACACTTGAATCTCTTCTCAGAGGAATTCCTGGTCAATTTCAGGACAGAATAGTAGAAATAGGAAGAAAACCAGAAATGGTTTATGTTTTTTCTCAATTGCTTGTGAAGGTCTAGTCCTTTCTGTAGACTACTGACAGCCAATTTGTCATTTTCTCTGGCAGCTGATATACAAGAAAATACATATACAAATGAGGTCATTTGCTCACATATTTCTCACAATACTGATTTAAATTCGAACAGCAAAAACTATGGTGTAGAAAACAATGGTTAGAAAACAAGTCTTACCTTTAAGGAATGCCTTCACTGAACTGTCATGCCCTAAAATATGAACAGGAAAAATAATTGTGAGCTAGCTTTATTATCACTTTTTTCTTAAGTTATGATCTTATCTGGTAGGGTCCTTCAGTAATAACTGGGAATTAAGTATATACTGTAGTACAATAACAAATTTTCTTTAACAAAATACTTACTATTGGCAGTTAGCTCTCTCTCTGTTTTCCCATCATCTTGATATTCATCTAACCATCTTTCATTGCAAAAACAAAAATAATAAGATTAATAAAAATTATTAGTATAGTATATATCATCTGACCATTACCTTTTGTCTCTAATAGTATTTTTTTATGTATCTTTTATCAAATTACACCTTGAAACTACTTCCAAGATGAAATTTTCTTTTACACCTTCATCACAGTTGGCCTTATTCATATAAGAAGAATTTGGTTCAATTTGCTCCAGGCAAAGAATGATTTTCATAGTAGCTGTATGAAGTGCTATGTGGAGTACATTATATGAAATACTAATTATTTATTGGTTCAGAGACTCAGCTGTACATGTGAGGAAGTTATAAAACCTGCAGTGGTTACTTATATTCATAGTACTTAAAATTATACATAAAACCTGCAGGTCTGGGAGTTTCTAAAACTTTTTCAGATCTGCAGCAACAAACTGAACTTCTGTTCTTTTCTTTTATACTGTTGAATTTAAGGAGTTTTCTGCAATTCCATTTCACTTCAAACATACACTCATACTCCTTCAGTTGAACCCCCTTGTTCACATAATATTTCCCAATCTTCAACAACCTCACTTATTTAAAAATAAATAAATACGTGCTCACTATCAGCTTCTATTCTATTGACTCCCTGTTGATGTTTTATTTGTTTAAATGCAACGATCCATAACATGCTTCATTTCTTGTACATAACAAAACTCTATGAATAAATTTCTTATGCATGAAGTCTAAACTCCCCTGTATTTCAACTCTTGTTGCAATAAATAGCTTGATTAACTTTTGAGACCTATGTCCTCATTCCATCCTAAGAAATGAAAGATCACTAGCAGTTTCTAAAAGTAGAAAGCAATTTTTGACAGAAACTGGACACAGGATTCAAGATGCAGCCTCACCAGTGCCGAGTACAGGGGGACAATCACTGCCCTGGTCCTGCTGGCCACACTATTGCTGATCCAAGCAAGGTTGCCGTTGGCCTTCTTGGCCATCTGGGCACACGCAGGCTCATGTTCAGCCTGCTGCTGACCAGCGCTCCCAGTTCCTTTTCCAGCAGGCAATTTTCCAGGCACTCTTGCCCAGTCCTGTAGCACTGCATGGGGCTGTTGCGACCCAAGTGCCTCTTCCTCAGTACCCCTGTGTGGATCACATCCAACCCAATAGGCCTGTGTATGTCTAAGTGCTGCAGCAGGTCACTATTTCCCCTTTTCGGAGGGGATCCATTCTACTCCCTTTCTTCTATCTCAGGGGGCGGGTCCAAGGAGAACTGATATGACTGTTAAAGACTGAGGGGAAGAAGGCATTAGGTAGCTCAGCCTTCCCTTCACCTGGTGGGTATCATTCCTACTTGGCTACCTCACCAACTGTGTCAGGAAGTTCTCTTCCATGGGTTCCAGGAACCTCCTAAACAACTTCTCCTCCAGTATATTGCATTTGTATTCCCTCACGAGAATGGTTGGCGATTGTGAGACTTCTTCCTGCTGTCCATATTACATTTTGTCTGCCTCTTCCTCCTGGCTGGCTGGTCTGTAACAGACCTAAAACCTTCTACCACAACACGGGCCTTGTTGGCCTTCTCCCGATTCTTACCCATAAACACCCGACTCTATCATCACCATCATCAAGCTCTAGAAAATCAAAATACTCCCTAACATACCCCACCTCCTCTCCTTCCTTGCCTCTCCCTGCTGAAGGCTTTATAGCCATGCAGGACAGCACTCCAGCTGTGCAAGTCATCCCACCATGTTTCCATGATGGCAACGATGTCATTTCAGATCTTTATACACAATACTTCATAAAAGACTGAGAACTGTATAATATAGATTNGAGACCTGTAAAAAATAAATGGGAAAAAAAAAAAAAAAAAAAAAAAGAAAAGAGAAAAGATCAGTGCACCTTTCCTCTTATGCACCATCTGGTTTGGGGCTTCTCTACATTAGGCTATGACTCCCTTCCACACCGATATAGGAACTTTTTCCCTTGTCTCCAGCTGTAAAATTTTGCATCACTTGTATGCTGAAAAACTCTAGGGCATTGCTCAAACATCTAGGTTGTGTGCACATATCTGCTCTAAAATTTTTTCATTATGTTGCTGGCAGGTAACAAATTCTTTTTCTCCATGAATGACATACCTATTACAAGGAAATACAACCTCCTGAGCTTCCTCTCCTTCTTTATATTTGATGACAATCTTATCCAGGAACCATCCACTACCTATGTTGAAATGACAAAAGTTTATGATGTGAAATCATACCTTTTATTTTAATAAATTTTAAGAAAAAAAGCCCAGATTATCTTTTTCTAGCAGAAACACATCATATTAAGACAGATCTCATCTAAATAAAAAAAGATATATTAACAGAATGAAAGCTTTATTATTTTTTTGTCTCTCATAAGAGATGCAATCCTTCTCTGCCTTTGCCTGTTTTAATTTTAAGAGGGGTGTGTTTTTTCCCTTGGAGACAAATACATGTATACATCTCTGAACTGTCAACACCATTCACATCCCAGCCTACATCTTTTGATTCCCTGTAATCAGGCACAAGGATGTTGGGACAAATCTGTTTATGCCAATAATCAAGATTTGTGTAAAAGCTGGAAATGTTGGTCCTCTGTGAGCAAACTTCTTATTGCATATATATTAATGAACAAATTTTTAAAACTTATGCTCTCATGTGCAAATGGAGTGGGGCTGCAGCCTTGGAGGGGCTTTGTATGTCTGGGTGCCATTAACTGGCAAAACTGAGCATCCAAGGAGGCAGGGCCAGCAACCAGACAGACTGACTGCCTAAGGCCAGCTACTGGAGGCCTTATACATTCATCCTCTACATATTTTTTTTTTAATTTGACATTGATGGAGTGTTGTTCTGATCAGCTGCAGAGGGTATCAGGGAAAGGCCACTTGTATTGTTTGTGCACATGTTGAGTTCCTGTCTGTGTTGGTCTGCATGGCCAGCATGTGCACACATATGTGTGTTTTGTAAATGTGTTTCTGTGCATGTCTACTGGAAACACACACACAGTCTTGCTACCATGAGACCAGCAGGCATGAGGCTGTGCAGTCTCACTTCTGCTGGGCTACTGAATTCATCTTCTCCCTAACTGCAGTAACCACTGGCACATCCATGCTGATCTTTTAGATCACTTCTAGTGACCATCCCAGGTCTCGTTGTCCTGCGATGCACTTCTCAAATATCCTGTTCTCACTGTGCAAACACCACTCATATTATATTCCTTACGAGGTTTCGCTCGACTCACACCATTACCTATCAGCACATTGCAGCAAAACAGCATGGGCGATGTTTTGGTCAGAAGTAAACAATCATCCTATTTATCCTTATGCCTTGCCTCCGTGGCTGCATCTGAGTCTGGAAGTCCCTAGAAGGCAGCAGGTTCTGTCACATAGGAAGGGCATCCCCAGACAGGGCATGGAGCAAACGCTGTTCTCTGGGACAAAATCCTTTACTTTCCTCATTCACCTTCCTTCCTCCCTCTCAAATCCCAAAAGTTTGAGTTTCTCTTGAGTCACTATCCTTTTCCAGTTCTCAATCCCTCTGCCACCTCAGGCTAGGCTTATGGGGGGATAGTTTTGGTTACAGTTCAAAAGATGTCTATGATATCTGTCTGTGCTGAGTACAATGAACAGCCTTCTGATCTACCAAGGCGTACATTTTGTTACACATAGAATTCAATCCATTGTCCTGTTTAGACAGTCCTTCAAACCCACAGATTTGAACTCCAATGTTGAAGTACATCCTGAGATAGCTGAATTGGGTTACAGATGTGTAATGCTGATCCTGCTACTCTCTGCTGCCTACTGAAGGAGATATGAAGGAAGAGAGCATGGTACTGTGCTGTGGGGAATAGAGGGACGGTGGGCTCCACCACAGTGCCTTTTGCATTACCTCTGGTGTTACTACAATTTGAAACTCTCAGGAGTACCATCACCCATATTGCTGAGGGCAGGAAACTCAATGGAACTACAGACACAGGAAACAAGATTACACACCATTCCAAGGCTACACTATTATGGCTATTTCTGTAATAGTCACAAGCCTGCTCAGAGCCTTAGGCAGTACAGACAGCAAGATGGGTGTTGCTTGGGGCCATTTCAGAACAGAGTAGGGTAAAAGGGCTTTTCTAATCTCTTATCAGTGGAGCCCTGAACTGCCTAAAAATCCTTCTCTTCACTTAGCCTCTTCCTAGATATTAATCCGCAAACATATTTGCAGTATTTACATCTGGTGCTTTTAAATACTACCTTTCTCCTCATTTACATCATTTCAGGGATGCAGATTTCTTCAAGGGCCTGTACCCAAAATTCATCTCATTACCAAATTCTTTCTTTTCTCCTGAAAACCTACAAGCTGAATGCAATGTCACTCACTGGAATAGCTCCACATTAACTTGAACAGATCAAATATATAATCAAATCCTCTACAATTGCCCAAAGCAGCAAGGGCTTTGTGCTATAGCTACTCAAATTTTGTCAGGTAGCAAATCAGCTGCTGAATATCTTTAATTCCTTCCTGGATAATTTTCACTGTTTGTCAAGTGAAAGATTGTCTTACCAGTGTGAACCACACTTTTGAGAGTTTTCTACAGGCAAATAAACAGTGCTTTCTCATAAATAATCATGAAAACAAAGAGTGGAGTAACAGTAGATGACATTATACTCATGCCCTTTTTTTCTCTCCATTACCACAGTTTTTCATCATCCCATCACAGTGATCAACCTACAGGAAGACTTTATATCACTGCAAGACCTTCTGTCACATTTTCTATAAAGGATGCAACATAAACAAGTGGATTTGGTTTAAAAAGGACTTGAAAACGGACTGGTCTCTAGGAAGTTAAATCCTACCTGGACCAGCTCCATCATGGCTAATCAGAATTTTCTCCAAGTCTCCCAGTGAGACAGCCTTTATGCAGAAAATATCCATCTGTGGAACCATACAAGGAAAATTATAAAGGTCTTAAACATAGCTATTGCTTTGACTCTAACAGTATAGAAAAAATCTTTTTTTCACTCTTTTTTTTTTTTTCCCAAAATGAATATAGTTGTTTTCTATTGGTCCTGGCCAAAGAGTGAGGATCCTTTAAAACTTTCTAAGGTGAATAACACCTGAAAATTACTCCACAGAGACATCACTGATACCTTTGGCATGACACAACGATCAGTTTCAATTATTTGGTAGTGCCTATATTATATTATCTAGCCCTATATGCCTCACCACGATTGGAAAGCATACTTAGGAATACAGATCAAGGAATACTTGATTCCAAAATTCACAGTGATCTGTTCAGGACAACAAAAATTCTATTGTTACCATTTTACCTATATGTGCAATACAAATAACCAAAATACCCAAATTCTGATATCTGAAGCTTTCAGTAAATGGCTGATCAAGCAGATAAAAATGATGCAATTGTGTAAGCAATTTTGAAAAATAAAAATGGTAAATGCTTGAATAAACCTTCTAAATAAAAAGATATTTACATTTCTTGATTAAACAGTTTTCTAGCCATAATTTATTATTATTTATCAGAAACAACATTGTTTTTTACTTCACCTGTCCATGTCGAAATGTAACATTATTATTCTTAGATCTATGGAGCTTCCTTTTGCCAGCATCTCCTCTTGTCCCAATGAGGTTGATATAAACATTGGAATCTGTTTCAGCACCAAGTTTAGCACCTGTGTATACATGGACCTCATACACCAACACTAAAAGAAGAAAAAACTTGAGATTATCCTTGCAGCTTGCACAAGATTCTAAAGTTTCCTCATCAAAATTTTGCCAAAAGGTTGTACTGATTTTCAAGTTGGCAAGCAGCAACAGCTATCCATGAATTTGTCCCTTCTAGGTTCAAATCTTCACAAAAATATGAAAACACCAAGCTGAAGAAAACCTAATCCTGAGCATTGCTATGCATTGTTCAACAAAGCAGTTCACCAAGCAAGAGTTCCCTAATGCTCAGTATTCTTCTCTTACTCCCCATTGTCTATTCATGATTTCAGAACCTAATTCACAAAGTCTTAATTTGCAATTTATCTGGAGGCCACCTAATTATGTCTAGTCATCATCTGAAGTAATAGCTACTTTTCTGGTACCAAAGCATTTTCAACCTCCAGATTTGTGCAAAACAATTATCTGGGTTGTTAACCTTCATTTTGTCTTAAAAGAGGAATAACAACCACAAATCCTTGGGGTTTTAGGTTTTCACCCCACATACAAAGGTGGGCAAGCAGATTAACAGCTCCCACACCTATAAAAATGAACAGTCATCTTGCCTTTGAAGATTTCTACGTCAGCCACTAGCGAATGATAGGACTTTCAAAAGCAGCTCTCACTTAAAATGTATTTACAACTTTTTAATGCCTCTCATTATAGTCTAGACCAAAGTCTTACACACAAATATATATATATCTTCAAAGAATTCTGCAATATAATTTAGAATTACTGTATTAAGATGTTCTATACCACACTAATATTATTTTTATAACTATCCAAATGTGCAAATTTATTTTTAAAAAATTTTTTGCTGTGATCGTATATTATTATGTTTCATATCAGTTTTTCTCTCTGGATTTTAAAAAAATAATTCCTGTTAACATTTTAATGGCAATTTTTCCATGCAGTGTTTCTGTTCTAATCACAGCTGGCCATTTCTGCTGCTATGTAGTAGATCCCAAAGAAGATTATTGTTTCATTTATGTGTAATTTTAACAGCTCTTGGGAGTGAAGAAAGATAATAAAAGTCCTAACAAACACAATTAGTTCCTTTTAAGAAGGGATGAAAACAGAATATGATAATAAAATGCTTGAAACTGGACAATACTCTGCAAAAACTAGTTAAAATACTGTTACACTTAAACCACCAAATAACTACTAGAATCTGACATTTCCATAAATTTTTTTTCACTGGATGCCAAGTCAGCTTATAAAAGTCAAACATCATGTTGTCCATCATCACTGAAAACCAGCTTTTCCTGATTCCCAGAGCAGAAGCTAAACAAGTTGTAAAATTATGCTGCAAATATTTGAGGGATAAAAATAGTCCCACATGTATTAAAAGATAGGGGAAACGTTGATGGATAGACTCCATGCTTAATCAAATTAGGGTATTTATTGTAATCTGTGTAAAATTGTCCTAAAACACAGTCTCTCCAACACTTTATCACTATTACGACTGAGATTCTAAATAAGGCTGGTGTTCCTTGAACAATTTTATTATTTTCTGTAATTCCAAGCGCTCATTGCAGATCTCACATCCATGCATTAAGGTACCAACACTCTCTGTAGCATATAAAAATCTCAATAACACACACATTTTCAAAAATTTGAAGAGCCGTATAAAAACTAGTTTCAAGGTTCTTAACATTAAAAAATCATGTTAAAACAAATTGTAGATATGAATAGAAAGTAGCAAAGATAAATTGACCTGATAATTAGCATAATTGAGCTATGTATCCAAATTACATTTTATATAATAACTGCTAATATAATCATAGCTGGCCAAAGGGCAGAGGATAAGGGGTGGCAGCAAACTGTGACAGAAAATGTGCAGCAAAGCAAAGAGACATACCAATCATGAAGGGGCAAAAGGAGTGTGGAAGGAGAGAGGTTGCATTTACAAAACAAAAGCTAAAAATTATAATAATCTGTTACCAGACATTTTAATAACAGGGCAGTACTACCTGTGAAGCAAGATGCTGCAGGTAGTAAAAGAAGGGAGATATTGACATGACGTCTCCTTCACAGTTTTACATTCTTACTTACATTCTTAGTTTTGAAAATGCAAAACATCTATGGGAGGAAAAGAAAGGCTATAGAGTGTTTATGTTATGACTGTTTACATACAAAGACTGGTATCTATATTATTTACAACTACAAGTAATTTCCATGATCAAAAATAAAAAATTTAAGTTACTTTAAGCACAATTTTAGATCATGTCGAAGGCTTTTTTTTTTTTAAGAAACCCTTTAACAATGAATGTTTTCAAAAACAAAATACCAACAAGCCCTTTCATTATGAAGGAAGGATACACAAGAAGAGAACAAGAGGTAATTACAACAAAACACAAAGATATTAACAGATAAATAAATTACAATTCGTTTTGTAGCACTGTATATCTCTGTGGTAACCAGTGAGATGATAATGATCTAATCATTAAATGGAGCTTTTTTTTGCTACCAGCCTAAATAAATCAGTCTCAAGTAGACAGCATGCACTGTAAATGTAAAAAACTGGAAAATATTTTCCATAGTTTCTTGGGTCTATACATCCCTCACCATCTGTAAAATGTTAGGTCTGACATTTATTTAAACTACACACTCTACATTAATTATACAGGAACCTTCTTAACAAAAAAGACCAGTTTGCATTCTAAATTTTTCTAGAAATATAGGCTACCACAATGCAGGCTATTATAGTAGGATAATAAAAGGAATGTTTATACCCCTTAACTTGAGTATATGCATTTCACAGGAATCACACAAAAAAAATGAAGCAAGGAAAATATTGTCCAAAACACACATGCCTAATTAGAACATGGTGAACATGGCCACTAGGGTGAAACACTTGTGCATTCAAATAAACAGCCACTAAATAGATTGTGGAGGTTAAGCCTTTTCTGTGCAAATGGAAACCTAGGCACAGACAAGCCTGAGAGGATTCAAATTTTTCAAGTTTTAACAAACAGTTTTTCTAGATTGCAGAACAGCTACAAAAGGTGCTAGTGTTAATGGCTCCTGAGTTACAAATTGCTTAAAACTAAGAACAAGAGTGATGGTGCCACTCTGTAACAGATAAGACAAGGTACACCAATTGTTTGATGAGACAATACAACCAAATCTGGAGAACAAACCTAACCATTGGATGTACTGCTGGGACAAAAAGACTCACCATATGTGAAATTTTTCTGCTTGTAGTTTTCTGTATATTCACAAAACACAGTTTGTTGTGTAGAGAGTAAAATAAAACAATCCTAGATAATGTGTTCAGCCTCTGTGACTGGTTTCATTTCTTTTGAGTAACCAACCTCTTCTAAAGCCCCTGCTGCAGGCCCATCTGCAATGGAGACCTCCTTCACTGCAGGAAGAAAAAGCCATCCCCAAACTTTGAAAATCAGCACTACATGGTCCCATTCTGTTGTAGTAATTTCATTTTACTATATGCTGATTCAGTGAAACTATACCAGCTGTAAACTGGGGTGACAAAACTCTCAGAGAGAGGCAAACCCATAGGAAAAGAAAAAAAAAAGTTGAAAATTATTTCGTAAAACCAGCCACAAAACAGAAGTCAGGAAACAGCATTTCAGCATTGAGAGGGAGCTGTGAGACTCACATCTAGGCATCTGTCCAATGTGGAGCACATCAAAGTAAAAGAAGAAAACACAGTAACTTTGATAAAGGATATAAGAGGATTAATTAAGACAGGGGAAAAAATCTCAGCTAGCCCTCAATAAAAAAGAAAATGACCTTTCAGAAAATAAGTGATTGAAATCTTCAAATTGCTCACAGGGTAACCTTAGATAAGCTCTAGAAACCAAACAGAAAAATCTGCAACATGAATGCAGGGATGAAACACATGAAAAAGGGGAAGTAAAGTGTTGTCAGACAGAGGTAAAGAGTTTCTAAAAGGCAGACTTTAAAGCAGTATAATAACTATGCTAAAGAATGCCAGAACCAAATATACAAAAAATACTGTAGGAGTCATATGAGTAGTCAAGTGTAATAGCACCAAATTTCTAGTTGCTCAGTCTATAAAAATGCTATCTCTTGAGATACTATCATGAGGCTTCAGGTGTTTTTTAAATCCCTACTCCAGCTTCTGTCATCTATTGATAAGAATTGAACTACCTTGGACCAAAAAAAGAGAGAAAGGAAGTTTTCCTGGTTATGAAGAAGAGGTAACCCAAGGGCATACTAAGGGCAATAGAATGTAAGTTAGTGAACCTTTTTTTCCAGATTTCCTGTTCTGGGCACCTGAATCAGGGTTTCCATTACAGAAAGTTGATATATTCCTGAGCCTTCACCAATGACAAGAGATAGTTTGGCCCCAGTTTGCAGGCACAGTATATAATTATCAATTCCTTTTGAAGAAGTAATGTACAGAACACAGTGACTTATGGCACTTGCCTTTGGAAAATATAAACAGTAAACAAACACCTCCATTTGCTTCTCACTAAAGACTAAGTTAATATTTTGATATGTTTTAGGAGAAGAAAATAAACCTAATAGAATTAAAGAAGAATTTATTGTTGAGAATATGAAAATGAAAGTTTTCATGGCAGAAACATTGATCTCTTTCTGCTGATTTAGTACAAACTGCTGTCCCATTGTCAGCTCTTTTCAAAGTAATTCTACTAAAAGTACAGTCATTATTTGAGAATTCTAGCTAAAAGCAAATGAATTGAAGATCCACAGCTGCCTGTGCCTAATGACACTGGTTTGCCTATAACACCACTGAATCCCCTGGTTGGCTCTCCTTCCTTCTTTCTGGTGTGCAGCATGGAGTGGTTTTAGAGCAAAGAACTATGTTCTTTTTGGATGAAACTACACCGGATAATACATTCCAGGAACACAATGACAACAATCTTGACAGAAACTGGCAGTCAGTCTGTGGGAACAGACTAGAACAAGCCTGAAGTAGCTTCCCTCTAAACTCTCATAAGGAGGACATCAGACACTTAACTAAGTGGGCTTTTAGCACTAAGCGCTTCACTGAGCAAATTCACTCCCACCAGGCTGCCAGTGTAAACAGACAAACTGGCCAAAGAGCACAAAACCTGGAGAGATGTTAAATGACACACAACATTAAAATTGTCCAACTGTTTCTATTCAGTCCTCCCTTTATGCTGGTGTACCAAGATCACAAAACATTATTGCACAGTATCGCTCCAGGTTCTGCCTTTTTTCCATATGACATGCCTGCTTGAATGAAATGGTCATTTGGGCTCAATCTGTCACACAGCAAGGTTGAATCTCTGGTTTTGTCACTTGGTGTCTGCTACCTGGGTTTCACAAAGGGTGTTTGGCATTTCGCCATGACAGAAGGGTAAAGATACAGGTTCGTGCAGCATTAAGGCTAAAAGAGAACAAATTCTTAATGGCTGATACTGGTTAAGAGGGACTGTCTTCCTCAGAAGTGGCACATATATTAATTTAGAAGACACAAATATAAAAACAATATCAGGTTAGGACATTTTAGTTAGAATTCCAGTTCTCACTCTAATCTCCACTAAATGCTATCTAATCTCCACTAGTACTATTTGGAGCAATAGTCTAAATATATATATATTATTCATGTCATGCAAGAAAATTGTTAGCTTTGAAAGAACACACTTGCTAATGAATTTTACAATAAAGAAACTTGACTGTTTTATGACCTGGGTCATAAAACAGGGGTAAAAATTTTCTAGAGATAATACTTGTGTTATTACCATTTGCTTTGGTCATCTTTTGCACCATTTCAGTCAGTGGCCACCTTCTAACCTTTCTGTATTTTCCTGCACAGTTCTCCAAGTGGAAAAGAATACTACATCTTTGGAGCTGGAATTTTTCCTGCCTCAGTCTCGGTATTTGTCTTTTGTTTCATTTCAGTACAGCTATTCCTTCGAATATGTGAACAAGAACAGGACACATTTACCCATTTATATCCTCATTTGACACTTATGTTCACATAAACACAGCAGTAAGAAAATGCATACCTCTTGCATCAGGTACCCATTTAGAACAAAAGTTCAGCCATATCTGAAGACAAGCCATGTTAGGATGTGTGATAAAGGTCTGCAAAGGTACAAAGGAATACAGGCAGGGGGCAGCCCAGGTAACACATCTCCCAGGCCCATCACAGGAGCCATCAGCCCATCTCCAAAATCACAGGTGCACAAGGATAGGTGGGAACCCATAGAGACTTAGAGAAAGGGAACCCTCTTCCAGCCCCTGCAGGGCTGTCCCAGGTGTCCTGAAACCCACCACGATGAGAAAATTTGGAGTATCTTATGAGATTTGATGCCCAAGGGTGTCAGACACAATATAAGGCAGAGGAGGAGAACATTTTGTGATGGCAGAGGACTTGTAAGACATTTAGGAGAGGAACTAAAGGCAGGAAAACAGATGGATCTAGGTGAACTGGGGAGGAACTGGTTTTAGAAAATAGATCTCATCTGTTCTCTGTGTGTGTGCATGTGTGGTAGGGAGTCTAAGTACCAGCAACTGGACTTGGAATCCTGCATGGCAGCAGCTGGAGAGACTGAAGGGAATAAAAGTGCCAGTGAGTAGAGTGGGACCATATGTCCATGTCTCTGAGTGCAAGACCACCTGAGCAGCCCACTGTTGGGGGGAGCATGGGAGTCCCGCTCAGCTGCCAGAGACACCCTGAGGTATGGGTATCTTTAGGGATGAGACCTGCTGGGGTGGGCATGAGGGAAATGGCCTGGACCAGAAGCTGGAGCAGGGCTGCAGCCTCAGGGGCTCATATGTCCAGTTGCCAGCAACTGCAGAGACTGGGATCCAGAGGCAACTGCAGATTAGACAGCGTGTGAGCCCAGCTGTTGGAAGTATGTACCTTGTACCCATCTGTACATATAGAAAGTCCCACTGTTGAACATCCATCCTGCTCAGCCAGAGAGGAGAGCAGGATGAGGCTGCTGGTGCTGTGTTTGTGCAGCTGCTCTGTGTGACCTGTGCAGCTGCCCTCGATATGTGGTACATACCTGTGCTGTCTGTGGGTGCTGACTGGGGATGTGCTGAGCCTTGCTGCTGGTTGGACCTGGGGCCATGCAGCTGCGGCAGCCTCACTTAGCTGCACTGACTTGCCACCTCTGGTCTCATTCCCCTCATACTCCTGTGTTACAAAGCTGAGTCAAAAGCATTCGAAGTCTTCTATCTTATTTTCATTGAGTGATTTTTTTTAAGATTTACCCAGCTCAGGGCATGATTACTAATTTCCAATACCTGTCACTTAGAAAATAGTTGAATAACTTTTATTTTGTGCATCACAGTGTAACTAGGGGATGAAACCATATCAAAAGAGAAACAAGTAAAAAATCCAGTACTTGTAAAGTTTGGTAAACTAGAAGTATCTGGAACTGCCAGAAGAAAACAAAAACAAAAACATAAACCCCAACAACAACAACAACAACAAACAAACCACAAGACTGCCTAGAAGAATGACAGGAAAAAAAAACCCAAAAAAGGTTGGAGGAAACCTCCAGGGATCATCCAGTTCAACAGCATGCTGAATTCAGGGACAACTTCAAAGACAAATCAGGTGAAGATTTTAAATCTCCAGGGCTGGAAAAGTAAAAGAGAAGATGTAATAGGAAGAGAAAAAGGCACCATGGACCCAGAAGCCTTGGATATGTGGTAAAAATAAGAAAATGGAAGTCAAAGGCAGACATGCATTGGAGGGACAAGAAAGCCGAGTTAGGAAAGGAAGCTGAGATTGGTGTGATGGAGAGATTGAGAAAGAACTGAAATCAGTACTTGGAGCAGGAGACAAGTGTCAGTTGTTTGAAGGGGCTGAGGGACAGTCAGAAAAACTAAAGAGAGATTATCAAGGTGAGAAATTTGAATGGAAAAGAAGCAAGTTCAGAGAGGAAGATAAAGAAAAGCTAACAGATTCAGGAAATAAATTCAGATCTTAAGACAAGATGCTAGAATAAAAAGAAAACCAAGTAATCAAAAAACTGTTCCAAGGCTTTGGATCCATATTGGTTGCATAGAACACTTCAGCTGGGGAAAGGGAGAAAAACAATAAGGAAAAATTATCCTTTCTTCTAAGAGGGAAGCTGAGCAATGAGGTAAGTGTTTAAAAACAGCAATTAAAGGACCAATGCCTTTTGTGCTTAGTTTACGTTTGTTCACGTTGTTCAAAGTTTCCAGCATATAACTTTTATACTTAAACTAATCTAGTATCACCAGAAGATAACATATTAAATTGAAAGTACAGAATACAAACTCCTAAATCATATCAAATCTTCATTAAATAATTAACAGCATGTAGTTTCTTCTGCTGGAGAAAGTGATTTGATGTGGTTTGTTCAGTACTTGTAAGCAATTAGCTTTTAAATGGGAAATGAAAATGGATAGTGTTTCATTTGCCTGTTCTTGAGAAAATAAATAGGAAATCCTTTGGACTCCTTGCTAAGTTTGTATTGATGTTCAATTTAAATGTTCCTAAAATCAATAACTAATTAGTAAAACCTAAATTTTTGGGAAATTTCCAAGTTCTTTTGGGAATGTATCTTTTCTTACATACTTGAAACATATATTTTAATAAAGATAATGGTCTTACAAACACAAGCAAATATGAAGTAATACAGTGATGAAGGACTAAATAAATATGCTATTTTAAAGGCATTTCCAGCATTTGATAGAACTGATTTGATTTTTCATATACAAATATATAAATAGAGTGCACTGACCAGAATATTAGTACTTTTCCATGAATGGGTTTTTCAGATTGTATAATGCAGATTTGAATTATTGATGCTGTATTGGTTGTTCATACAACTTAATTGGCTTCTGCATTATTTTTCTATTGCACCAGTAAATGACATCTATATCCCTGTGAGTGGCATATGGTACTGTGATACATGTCAATGATCACGTGACATTACATACTTTGATTTCCCACCTTCCTGATGTCTTTCTTTAAAAAGCAGTATTTACTAGTTATGTATGGGCACTCTGAGAAATAAAACATTTTATAGGGTAACATACCCTGGCCAGAGCTGTTATTCTGATTTGGGGAAGGAATGGAGTGGGGTTAAAGGATCACTTCCCTGTCCTTCAGAGCTAGAAAGTATCTGGAAGGGATTGCTTCATGTTTACACTGGCTTTTGGGCAGACTGCCCTGGACAAAACATGAAAAACTGTCATATACTCACAGGATATAGTTAGTGAACACATGATCTAAAATACTGAGCACGTACATGGCAAAAGCTCCTCTGCAGGGCTTCTTATTGCCACTTCTCTCCATGTATCACCCTCACCCTCATCTTCAGAAAGCCAGCTCTCTATGGGGAGGGAAATCTCTTCACCAGAAAAAGGGACTACTCTTTCAAGTCTGACTTCTTCCAGATACCAGCTGGGATCATTTCCAGTGTTGTCATGGCCAATGCAGATTTTATATAGCTGCCCAAGGTCTCTGAGATTAATCTGTAAAAAAAAAAAAAAAATCCAGATTTTAATAACAAATTACACTGTGGTCATTAGCCATCCTTTTTATACTGGGCATGAAAGCTAAAAGTGCAGCTAACATAGCTAAGAGTAATGAGCTTTGTTAGCAAACTAAGCCTTAATATACAATGAATCCCAGAGACACAGAGCAAAAACATATGGACTAGTCTGCAAGTGTAATTTTATTGACTTCAGTACTGCATTATTTAAAATGAGTAAAGGGCTCAGACAATCCAGTCTGTTTCTATACCTCTTCAAGGAATTTATTTTCTAGTGTTATAATGTAAATCTCTATTTCTAGACAAATACTTTAACAAGCAGAAAAAAGTTCAGTCATTGCTACTCGTAATCATACAAGTCCATACAGTTACCGTCAGCAAAGCCCTATTAAATCCTCCTACCACTTATCAGTCTGCTACTTTTCTCTTTGACTCCTGTTTTTGTGTGCACTGGTGTCAGGGTTAACTGTTTCTGTAAGTGCTGATGCCACACTGCAGCAAATTTAAACAATAAAACATTACTATGTTGCATTGAATACTGCAGCCTTGAAATAAGAGCTACTATGTTTTGGGTCACAGAAGTATTTTGGGCAATGCTGATGGCAGGAATCTAAGCACAAAAGCAGGGTTAACCACTTTCAACCTTTTTTTTTTTTTAACATTTTTTTTATCAGTGTTGTGTTAGAAAGGTCATGGTACTTAGGAAACAAAATCACCAAGTAAAAAAGAACAAAAATTAGTCATTTCTTTTACTATTATAGAAATTTTGTACTATTTCACATCAAAACGAAAAGGAACCAAACATCCTTGAGGCAAGCCTGGCACAACTCAGTCTCATGGGGTGAGAGCACAACACATATGCTAGTAGTAAGAAGTCTGAATAGAGTCACACTTATGACCATTGTAGTAGGTTTTGCTATATTAAAACAGTATGTTAAAGTAAGATGTGCCAACTGAAGACACAATTATAATATTAATGCAATAAAACCATGTACCTCAAAGATATGCTGGTAATAGTCACGGCAGAATTACAGCAACAGATAAAAAGCACTCTGGATCTAGCCACAAATGTAGCCAGGACTTCAGCTAAGTTGCCCTAATAAATGTCACCCAGCTGCCAAACAGAGACCTCTGCAGTGGGCAAGGGACTGCTAAGGTTGCCTCAAAAATAAATATAAAAATATATTAGAACTCTCAACATGTATTGCAAACCGAGTATGGTATTGGTGAACAGCATATGTGGTGCTCTCCTGAGATGTAGGCACTGGCTGCTATTTGTGGTGCAGAAGGGTTAAAGGACAATTTAGTAAATAAAACGCTGATACCTTGGGACCTCATGTCCATGATTAAATCCTGGCTCAACCCCTGTTGGAAGAGAGGCATCACAGCCATCACAGATTATTGTATACAATAATCATTACTGGGATTCTTGGTCAGGACCAGGAAACTCTGTCAAAGAGCCCCTTTCAGTTTCTGAAGCATCTAATCAGTCTTTTGACTATAAAGCAAACTGAAAAAATGATAAAGCAAATCCTGCATATCTATAGTATATATATATGAGTTATAGTATATATCATATAAATTGGCTCAAAAGTGAACCTAAAATTTTTAAATTATATTGATTTCTCATATTATGCTAAAGTGGATTTTTTTTTTTTGTTTCTGAAGGAGGTCTGTGATAGGAGATATATTTCCAGATGAATCCCCCTGCAAAGACCATGAACATGTCCTTCTGCTCCTTCTCCTCCTACTGTGCTCCAGCAGATCCATTTCCTACTTATGCTGGAGGCCCTAGAGCTGGATGCAGCACTCCAGGTGAGTTTCCACAAGAGCAGGATAGAGGGGCAGAATCGCCTCCCTCAACCTGCCAGCCCATAGTAGATGATCTTTGGCAGAAGACTGGTACAACTGAAGAGAATATCACAAAAATATGCACACGTAGGATAGTTGACCAAAAAGGGTGGGGGGGAGGAAGGAAATAAAAATAAAATTAAAAAAAAAAAAGAAAATAAAAAGAAGTAATTTGAAAAAGGAGAGGGAAACTATGAAACCCATTCATCACCATAGCAGCATGCAGGGACTTCCTGTTACTGGATAAGCACCAGAGCAATCCATCAAACCTAATCAAATGAAGTTTCAAGAAAAATTGGGAGACAATACAAAGCTCTGTCCAGGCCAGTAGGTTTCTCCAGGAGATGCATCTAGTTCCAACTAGTTCAGTTAAATTCGTTGAAGTCCTGTTTAGCATCTCTCTGTATGTATGTCCTTGTGTCTTTCTGTACTTCCTATCCTTCCCTAACGTTCCCACTCTAAAAGCAGTTATGATATAACCAAATTAAAGAAGTTATGACCATGTGCTAAAGGGGAATTTGCCCAAAATTTCAAGTTAAATGTACTTGCTTGCTTTCAACTAAAGGGAGAAACAGTATAAAGCACGTTTTTCTACTTAACTCACAAATTAAGAGGTTTTTGGAATGGTAAACTATGCTGGACTTACAGGTAATGGCATATTTCTGAGTCTGAAAAGTCTCAAAAATAATTCCAAACACAGAACACTGCCCATCTGATAACATGTTTAGTAGTATGCTTAATATTTTTGCATAATATTCTCTTTCTGAATAATTGTTTATTATTGACCTTGGGGTGAAAAAGTCATGTTTATTCTTAGGTGGAAACTAGGCAATGGCAGGGGGGAAATCTATTGTATATAATGTTCTGAAAGATGTATAATACAATTACAATTTTTCAGTACCAGTTGCATTTTTGGGGCTTGGACCAATTAATCTTGATGTCAGATCAGACATCACATTGGTCTCTCAGTGGTATTGACTTGCTTACACACTAGTTTTTGTCAATTAGAATCCCGTCAAATGTATGTCAAATTTTTCTCTTGCAGTGAAATGCAGAGGAAAATATTCTCATAACACAGTAGAGCTAACCATATTCTTTTGACAACATAAACGGTGTCTTGAGGTTGCTTCTTCCTTTCCTGGGTTGAATAAATTGCCTTGAACTTCTGCATGACTTGAACACAACCTGGCATTTAGAAATCTGCTTTCACAGCCAGAACGTTCTGTAAAATGTTGTAAAACAAAGTTGACTTTGTCATCCTTGTACAAAACGTGCTTACAAAAACTTTAGTCTAGCTGTTCTATGATGTTTCAGCACTAAAGCTGCAAAAGTAACATTCATTTTTATATGGAAACAGCCATTCTGATAGACCTGCAATAAATGTCCAAAGAGGAAAAGGTGAGTTCCAGGACTAAAGAATCGCTCTGAAAATCAGGAAGCTAGATTCTATTCCTGGATCTGCTTTAGGCTTCCTGAGAAACATTACAAAATTCACAAGCCCTTTTTGCTTCACTTTCTCAACGGTACAGCAAGGACAACATTTACATGTCTCTTACGGGAACAAACGAGAGAGTAGCAAAGCTCTCTTCATAAATTTTGAGATCCTCAGAAAAAGACACAACTCTGAAATTCTGTATTTTTTTCTAAAATGTTCTGTTCATTTTGGTTAGCTGCTACTTTTCTAAAATTCAATGGAGAGATCAAAAATTATCAATTATAATGATGTAGCACTATTTGGACATAGAGGGAAATTCAAATTCCTTTATGATATATCTTACATCAATAGAGCATAAATAAAACCTAAACTGCAGAGGTAACAAACAGGGGCATGGAAATACAGATTGAGGTAAAGGGATCTAGATACCACAAACATCAGGTATGGAGTTTTCCTTAGGGATGACCTGCTAGGGAAAATTTCTACAAATGCCAACCTCTTCCCAGGAAAAGATTTTACAAAACACCTGGATCTTCTTCTACAGTCAACTTGGTTGATTGTTAAACTCCATCTGATGCATCAACCAATTTGTGTTAAGTTCTGCAATAAGTTCTAACTGGGATGGGCCTCATATAGACCTTGCTTATGTGGCAAACTGCCAGCACTTAATAACCTTAAATATACCATTGTGAGTACCATGTTAGTGGTAGTTCTACTGTCCTTGTAGCATTTTTCTTCACTGTTACAGGCAATAATATCAACACATCATATTTCTAAATACAAGTACCAGTAAAAGGTATTGAAAAAACTGTCCACCACTTTCAAAAGGGCCATGTTTTCACACACAGCATATCTCCTTTAGTCATATTCTAAATGTTTGCAAGACGTTAAACGAGACTGACCTGCTAATAAATACACATATATGCTTTCCTCATTGGTACTATTTATAGGACTAAATCATCTTGTTACCAAAGGTGGGAACATTTTCATTAAATCATGCACTGGACAACTTGGCCTTACTTTTTAAATTGAAACTTAAGAAAACTCATGTTTTACAATTTGTCTCTAAGCATAAATTGAAATCCAGGTTTATCAGCAAGAAGTTCTTCCTAAAGATGATGCAAGGACTAAATTTTAATTCCATTTCTAAGTGAGCTATGCAAATACACTTCTTGGTCCCTAGCACACCTGTGATATCCTGAGTGGAGTCGGTATGACCTATTTTCATATATTCAAGATGTTTAACTAAGTGAAAAGTGAAGTTCCTTGTCTGAACAAGAAAAGGTTCAGTGAAAAGATACGTCAATAAAAGGATGGAAAGAATATGTCTAATGACTCCATTTCTCTCTTATATACTAGAATAAGTGAAATAATATCACTGCTTTCCTGTTGTGCAGAAAGTATCCTGCAATCTCTTTGAGATAGGCTAGCATGAAAATCATTTGGATAAATCAACACTTCAGAGGCAGCTGCACCAAAATCTTAATGTCTAACACATCCACCAGAGAATATGCTTGACAGACAGTTATTAATTTCATGTAAGGCCACTTCATTAACAGACTTCCAGAGAAGTCATGTACAGCAGTTGGATTCCCAAAAGAAAGAAAAATCATTGACTTCATTAGTTTAACTTCTACAGCATTGGCATATAATAGAGGAATCTTTGGAAGTAGATGATATTTTTTTAATTGTGGACATGCAGCTAATAACTGTTGCCAAAAATACAATAACTATTATACCAGTACAGTACCAAGGGTCCACCCATGCTGCTTGCTTTTTCCAGATGTCTGAATTCAGCCCATTTGTTAATTGTGCCCAACAAACTTGGCACAGTTAAACACTAACTCAAGAATTAGAGTATGTCAGAGGTGCTCACACAGAAATGTAACAGTGTCATGAAAAAGGGTGAATATGACATGTAAGGAATAGAATTAAAGGCAACACAAAGATCAGCATTTTTTTTTCCTACTCCATACTTGCTTTGGTCACAAAAATAGACTGGGTAAACAAATACTGCTCATTGCACAGTGACTGTTAAACACTTTCTTTTCCAGTCCACTCAACTCCAGAAGCATTTTTCTTTTACTGTGGGATTAATTAAATTATGCCAACAGCAAGTACATATATGCACATATATATATATACACACACACTTGATACTGCAGTACATACTGCCTAATTACTGAACAAGCAGCACCACGTTCCCCACTCCCATTTCTTGAAGATGAGATGAGCTGTGTTTTCTCCAAGATTTTTTGTGAGCTCTTTACAATCTTGTGTTGTTTCTTGGAACAAGCTAAATTTTGTTTAATGCACAGTCCCTAGCTGATGAAGATCATTTTACATACTTCTCCCTTTTATCTCAGTAAGGTATGGGGTTCATCCTGTTATCATATGCATTTCACAGACAGTGACAGTTTCAACTGGAGTAACAGTCATGAGTATGACTGTTTTACGCTGCCTTAAGCAGATCTGGCTAAAGCCTGGGCTTCTCTGAGTTTTATTCAACTGTTTCTGGACCTAAATGGTTGTTATGGAAAACAGGGACAGCTGGAAAATAGCAGGACACAAGCAATGTCCAGTTTTAGGCATTGTCAGTCCCATGGTTAAGAGAGTGGATAGCTACATTAGTGCTTATGTTCACTGTTGCAATCTTCCCACTCTGGAAGGATTCTAACTGAGCTCATTTCAGCCTCTTGTATTTGAACATCATGAGCAAAAGCAAGAAAATGGATTTGTTTCAACCTATTTTTACAACATTTAGTTTTCTTCTCACTGCTTCTCATTTTACTTTGGGGAGCTCAGTTTTGAGTGATGAAGGAATGACTATGGATCCAGATTACAGGAATGAAAGACTCACAGTGAAACACAACAGATTCTTAGAGTCTGTAGGGTTGATTCTAAAGAAAGAAGTTATAATTATTCATGTATAGGTTATTTAAAATGACGGATTTTATTTAAACAGGATGAAACCAAAATTAAAAACAACAGATAAAGTTCTAAGTGTAATACATTCCTGAGATACAGTACAGCATGAAGTTGCCCCTGATGAGCACAACTCTTTACAAACAAAGTGGAAGTGGAAGAAAAATGTCTGGATTTAACACTTTGTCTCATCATAGGAGCACTATTTATTAAGTTTTATTATATTAAGTGTCTCTGCAAGTTTTAGTAGGACCCCTGCTTTTCATCTCCCTATATTACTTTCTGGTGTTTGCTCTAGATCATAGGAATGTGTAAAGGATTGTTTATGCAGATGAAGAAACTAAATCATGTAAATGGATGTGGCATCAGCCTTAAAAGTTAGAAAAATGAGCTCATGCAGTAAAATTCACACCAGGGATGGATTTCAGTTTCCAATACTCCTAAAATATCATGCATACTTCATATTCTGTACTTGCAAACATGGAACAACTACCTTCCTTACAAAGACAGCCACCAGCCACAAAATATAACCTAGGGTTCAACTGAAGATTTTGCAGATTCTTAGGAAAAAACCCAGCATTTCTAGTAGTTTAATATAGTGTTATTTAAAACAAAACTGACAATGTGTTGAGATTCATAAGACCAACACTGCCCTAAAGAGATTGAAGAGCTGATAATGAAGCAAGCTCACAAAGCAAATCATGGAAAAATTCTTGTTAGGGAAATACTAGGTCCTGCCACTATCACTAAGGTGAGCAGTATTTTGAAAGCAGATCTAGTGAACCAGTCAGTGTTTTTACTGATTTCATTATTACTAGAAGAGCAGAACTTGTACCTGAAGGTATGGAATTATTATGTATGGAAGTAATAAAAATTGAGATATTTCAGCTGGCTTTTACAGAAGGTAATAGGCTTACAGTCTTATGCTTAGTTCTTTTTGACACAGAAGGGAGTATTTGGCATGACCAAACATTAAAATAATACTTTTAAAAAGAATTTCCTTATCAAACTATATGTACAGTCATAAGAGATAATTCACCATGTTTCAAAGAATGATGATGATGCAGAACACAGGGCTCCAGAGAATATAATTTACAATATAATTAAAGCTCCAGTGTCTTCATCAGCTCAGCATTCTGCCAAAATCAGTATTTTTGAAATACTGAGAAATACTCAGGGACTGTGATGACACCAGAGGAAGATGCAGGAAACAGATCAGAGTTGTGATGAAAGCTGTAGCTTATGGTAGATTGATATCCCCCTACTGGAGGAGGAATGACTCTCAACAGAAAAATTATGCCCTAAAAACTATGCCTGAATGGTAACAGAAGCAGAAAACCACAGCCCAGAAGTATTTTCTTTGAACACATAGGAACAATTCTGAGCAGAAAGGGAAATCCATCAGATTTAAATTCTGTTTTTTCTGTTCCTATATTGTTTATCCTTGACATAACCATCTGGAAGGAAAAATTGCTAAGCTACAAGAACAAATGTTGTGTAGAGTACATATGACCGTCTTGTGAAAACCTAGAACCCAGGACTCCAGTCAGAAACTAGAACTCTCCCCATCACACAACAGCTGTAAATTACCTTCAGCGAATTCCATGTACTGCTATCATATGCAAATCTCCAGGGGAAATAGCCTTGCTACATTATACCTGCGTTACAATGGACTCTGGCCAGTTTTTAATTTCATTTATGCAAACCTTAATCAGAGCTAGCCAAGGTTGATGAAGTTACACTTGCTTTATAAAGCAATAGAAGAAACACTAAAATTAAGTTCTAGGATGAAATCTCAGGAGGCTATAAAGGAGCACCTGTTGATTTTGTTAAGTTTTAATAAATTTCTTTTTTCATTATTTTTTACTTTACCAAATATTCCTTGTATACTTTTAGGTATCCAAGTTACTACACAGTTAACTGTGCTTTCTATCAGACTACTTTTCTTGATTTTTATTAAGACAATCCAGTACAGTTTGGTCTTTCTCTTTTTGTAGGCCATTTCTCTGTCATTTCTTATGGTTGTATGTGTGACTAAAGGGATTGTGAAATTATATGGTATTTTGATTTTTTTTGTGAGGCATGATTGTGTTTTATTTGTTTCCATTATATTACCTGATCTCTTCCAGCTCCCTGCATTAGTAAAGAATTCCTTATTAAAAAAACTAGAATGCTATAATATTTCTGTCTGGCTGATTTTGGTATCAAAAGATACCTTCTGTCCCATCTGTCACTGATTCCCCATCATCTTTTTATTATGCATAAATTATTTAAACCTAAGTGAGACATCACAGATTTAACTGCTGCAACAGGTGCAGTCCTGCCTGAGGAACTGCATGAACTAGAGGAAATTACAGGATCTTGTGGAAGTCCTGAGAAATGTCATGTTTCTGGAGCACTTCTCAGAGACCTTTCTGTAAGTAAAGAGATCTGTCTCCATTTACTTGGAGGAACAGGACAAAACTAGTTCAAATCACGAGTTAGCTCAATCTTTGTGATTTACCTCCAGTTTCTAGCCATCCCCCTTTTTCTTCTTACTTTCTCCAAGCAAAAGTTCACACAAGAGTGTGCTTCAGTGGAAGTCTGAGGAAGTCCATGGAAGAATTTACAGTGGTCCCTTCCAAAGATGGATATGCAAAACAAGCCATAACCAGGACTATCTTAATACATAAATGTAAAGTTCTTTTTACCTCTTTGAACGATATCTAGTGTAAACTAGCACCTTAAGAAGATGCAAGTATGAAGCAGATTCTGAGAGACATGTCTGTCCGATGCAGTTCCAAACACATTTCCTGATTTAAAACTCAGGGTCGTAAAAGTCAGCTGCTCCCTTGGAAATACTTAATGATCCATACATGTTTCTTTGAGTCTTTTTTAGTACCTCTATTATCTAGTTTTGAGAAAAAATATCTTGTATATGTTTTGAATTCTCCGGTGTTTATATAACTGCCATACCATACCTTACATGTATCTTCGCTGTTGGGATTAAACAGCTGCTGTTTCCCAGATCCCAAAATAATAGGACCAGAAGATTTGTTTTCTCCATAGGCGTAAAGGAATACTGTTGCTGTTGTGCCAGCTGTTTCAAAATCTCCAGTGACTACAGTTATCTTCCAGTCTCCTTCTGTAAAGTAAAAACAAAATCAAAATGCGTCTAAAAATGTTACTTATGCGAAGCCATTTACTTGAAAGATATAAATGAAAGCATAGTTTGGCCCAAGGACAGTGACTATAATGTACCTAAAAGGCAATGAGGCCAGGAGAGGCAACAGAGGATTGGCCAAATACCACATCATTCAAACTCATCTTAAGCAAGCTATGGATCAAGGATTGAGGAGGCTTGCAGTGCACTAATGCCAAAAATATGAACAGAGAGCTTAGCAAGATTTCTAGCAATAACCCTGAGGGTCAACACAGAAGCAGACTAACATCCAGAATCTGGATTATGACAACAGCATAACCAAGAAATGTAACAGGAAAAATGTCAAAGCATCCCAATTAAGTACAGTTTCCTTTCATTTTAGGTTGATCTGACACATCAACAAAACTCCATTTGCCTGGAACGGGGCACGATATTGAAATCAGCATTAAAAAAAAATAAGGTTTTGTAGAATATTCTGAACTAGATTAGGACTCATTAGAAAATCATTTTATATAAAGCTCCCTGACACTAAAATGTCATCTCTGCTCCCATGCAATGTACACAAGCTATTTAAATATTCAAAAGCAGCTTAATATAAATCTTGTTTTAAAAAAGAACAATTCATAATTGCAAAACATTTCTACATCTGAAAATCTGGGATTGCATGCTTCTCCACCCCTTATTGATTACAGCTTTTGTCTGTGTGAAACAAGTTCCACTTGGTGACTTAAATTCATTCTGTTCTAGGCAAACAATAAATGAAATACCATCCCACAGTCACCTTATAAATAAATGCCATAGCATACACTGCAGTTTTCTTAGTAGAAAGCTGTCTGGTAATGCCTGCATGATTTAAATCTGTTGTCTGACAGAAGTATTTATCTTGGGCCAGCCTCATTATCACTCAGTAATTTGCTGCACAAAAATTGAACTGGAGCAGGAAGTTTGATTTCCTGTTTTCCAAGATTTTAGAGGTCTGGCTGATGTCTGGTTTGGGAAGGTGATAGAATTTTAAATGCACATAAATAAACAGCTGGGAATTCAGAAAGCAGCAACAGCTTGTTTGTTCTGTCCAATAAAACCTGGCCCCCTGCTGCACTCTGACGAGACCCCCCTGGAGTACTGCAGCCATCTCTGGGTTCCTGAACTTGAGGAAGATGTGGAGCAGTTGAAACATCTACAGAGAAGGGCCAAGAAAATGATCAGGGTCTGGAGTGCCCCTCCTGTGATGAAAGGCTGTTCAGCTTGGAGAAGAGAAGGTTTCAGGCAGGCAGAGCTTATTGACAACCTTTCAATATATTAAGAGGCTTAAAAGAAAAGCAAAGACTTTTTACAAGGACATGTAGTGATATGGCAAGGGAGAATGATTTTA
>WEKY01024913.1:53877-73798 GCA_013390045.1 Picathartes gymnocephalus | reverse complement strand
CTGAGTGACTGTTCCTGTTTCCTGTGTAGCAGGATCCAGTATATAAATGTCTAACAATTAATGTAATTTTAAAATGTTGTTAGTCATATCTTTTTTCACATGCCTATTAAGTCACCGATTAAGCCTTTTAGGTATTAAAACACCATGAACTTGAAAACAAACCAGTTCTCAGTAGAAATTACTGCTGGAGCACTTTGACTGGAAATCAAGTTTTACAAAAATGTTCAAGGGGAATTGTGGAGTTCCAGAAAAAAAAAAAAAAAAGTTATGACTTTTTTGCAAGTAGGTAAATAATTGTGCAAAAATACATGACACAGGCACCACAGCAAATCACTCACTTCAGAGTTCCCCCTCCTTCCCAAAAGCATGCTGCATTAGATTTCAGCTATAAAAACAATCTGACCCGAGAAATTCTCATGCTGTAGGGACTCAGGATTAGCTCCTACTCCAGCAGTCAATTCAGTTAATAACTTCTCATGTCTGAAGTTACATTATGCACTTTTCCATCTTTTATAGGATCCAGCTAAGCTAGATCAATATCCTGAGGAAATGTGGCTTTCTATTTTAGGATGACATTTTTGTACTTGGCAGGATATTATCTTCATCAACATGTGTACAATATAGTACTAATTTATGTCTGTTTCTTAGTTTGGTAAAAGTCTTGCACAGTATATGAGGACTTACAACTATTACTTCAGACAATTCTAAATGCTTTTAAAATATAATATACTTCCTTATTGTACTGTAAAATGATACTCTATTGAGTCAAGAGCTATAAGTATATTGAAATGAGGGCCTAATCACTTAATAATTTTCATCATGAACTCCTCATTCCATTAAGCTGAAACTGAGGTAATAAAATGGTGCTTGGCCAAAATTCAACATACAAAATTCTTTATTCAGCCATATGTTGGCCCTCGGATTTAATGAGCTTTGGATACACAGTTTACCAAAAATGAGAACAAAAGTTTGCAAGGTAGTTTTTGAGCTACACTGTCAGAGTTATTGTTCACATGGGTACTTTAAGGACATGTCTGTTTTATTAATCTAGGAATTGCTCTGTTCTCCAGTGTTGAGGCCACTGGTATTGCCATATTATTGAAACACCATGCTGTTGAATTAAGAGCAACTATTAAAGAGTACTCAAGTAGTGTGCAGTTTTGGGTGCCACAATATAAGGAGGATATAAAACTACTAGAAAGTGTCCAAAGGAGGGCAATGAAGGTAGTGAAGGGCTTTAGGGGAGGTCGTATGAGGAGCAGCTGAGGTCACTCAGTTTGGTCAGCCGGGAGGAGACTGAGGAAAGACCTCATTGCAGTCTACATACATCTTGGTGAGCGTGCAAAAACTTCAAACCACATTCATTGTTTGGCGGGACGAAAGTCACTAGAGAAAACTGTTGTAAACAATTTAAACAGTTGTGATTTTCTGGCTCACCATGCACTTTCAAATGAACTTCCTAAATGGGAAATGCAGAAATGTTGCCAAATAATTAGGTCTGTTCTGGTGTGCTAAGTTCACAAGCCAATTTTGATCACTCCCTGTGTAAGCAGAGGAGAGGCAAGTTCCCACAGAGAACAGTTCATAGCATTAACGTATATTCTACATTAATTTAGGGATCACCTCTGCTTCTCCACTGACAGTGGTGGAACACTGGGAATATCATACCTAAAACTAAATAAGGTATATAACATTAGATGGGGCTAGGGTCCTTGCAGTTCCCAATTTAACCTGAAAATATTTACTTTAGAAAAACACTTAAAAATGCTGACAAAAGCTTGATAAAAGGAACCAAATCCTGCCCCATTGATGAGAAGTACTTTAGGTTGTAATTTGTGTTGGAAATCTCTTTGATAGTCTGCACTGGACAGTTTACTATGGAGCTACACTTTTTTTTTACTTTACAAAGGAAGCTTAAACACAGTAATTCTCATTGTCCCTCTGGTATTAGATTTATGATAGAGGCCTATACAGACAAGTTAGATATCCTGTGCAATAACTCCCAGATCTCCAATCAGGGAGACAGCCCACAAAAATAATAGCTTATAATTTTTCTCAATCACAAATGAAACTGAGACACAGCGTCCTGTGTGTAACATAACTGTAAGGAAACTACAGTCAGTATAATTTGTAAATAATGGTTTGCACATGACAGAAATGTTTATATGTAAGTAATTAAAATGCTTGCATGTGGCAGGTTATAAAACATCAGCTTTCCAAACTATAAGCTTTAAGTTAAAACACATAATTTGTATACATTGTTAGAATCAGCTCATGATTGCAAAAGTCACTGCTCCATCCAGTCAGGGCTGTATGTTGTTCCAGTGGAAAATAAAATTGCTGAATATTAATAAATATTTATGTATTTTAGCTTTTTGCTTAAGATGAAGCAACTGGAAACCTCTCAGCAGCACATGACCAGTCAGTTATTTGTAGAGCCTCAGCAGACCATAGGGGTATTTATTACATAATTGCCCTAGCTCTACTGCTATCAGCAGGGTGTTGTAAATGTTCTGAGATAACTTTTAATAATCTAGGTCAGTTATTAATTACTGAATTCCCAGCCTCTCTAGTTTAGACTGCTTCCAGTCCTTGCACCCCTGAATAAAAAAAAAAATTCAGTGCAATAATTCAATAACTTTTGTACAATTTTGCACTAACTTGATGCTGGTACATCGATTAAAAAAATCTGATGAAAGCATTTGTGTAATAGAAAACAGCAATGTAGAGAGTCAGCATATCCAAATAAGGAGATAACTCAGTCCGTCGAGAAGTAGTTTTAATTGAATGGAAGGACATGAGAAGAACCTTGAGTAAAAACAAGGTCATCCTGTGCCTAGATAGATTTCCAGGAAAACAGTTACTTAACTTCTGTGGGATTTAATTTAAATTAAATGTGCTAAAAGCTGCATAAATATTTGTGCCACCCAGGAGAGTGTGATTGTGATAGCAGTTCATGTCCTGATGCATAGTCAATGCTTTCATGCCCTCCTTTGAACTTTAGCATAAACTCTATAGTATCCTGGGGGCCTGCCCTTACCAAGCAGAAATTCCTGTTTTCTTAGAAAACAGCAAATGATAAGGCACTGGGGAGACACCTGTGATTTACCGTAAGTAGCCAACTAACAGTCAGTTGTAGGCCCACTTAAATTATCTAGCTCAAATATTTATTCTGCACCTTGATATTCTCACAGTTGCTTCTTCCCTACTGCAGCTAGATTTTTAATCTGAAAAAGGGTAGTCATAATTAGCACTGCAAATAATTCATATGCATTCATTTTAAGGGTGAGAAGATATAACCATGAATGAAGAGCAGGGATTCTAGCAGTATGGAAATCATTCTCAAGTGTGTCTGGGTGGATAATCCATCTTTCATAAGGCCATTAGAAAGTCTGGGAGAAAGGCAGTGGGAATTTATTGGGATCAACTCATGGTAAAAACTTTTTTTGGTCCAGCTAAAATGAAAAACTGCAGGATTTCATTATAGATGAGAGATTTCATTTGGCCTGGAGCAGATATTTTTGGTTAGCGAGTATTTATTAAAATAAAGAGAATTAACAGCACAACTGTGGAAGACTAGTAGGTTCTGTTTTGTCAGTTTAGCCTCTTAAATACTTTTTGGAATAAAGTGTCAGGCAAACTTCTTCAGATTTTCTGAATAGTTCCAGGACAAACACAATAGGATTTTAAAAGTGAAATTGCTTCATTATTAAAAGGTAATAAGACTCCTTAGGTCAACTTAACTCCTATTCCAAGCAGTTTTGTGGTATCAATGTAGCATTCTTTATGTGTTCCTTTTTCTTTCGTCATTTGAAGAATAATGGAGACCATGGAGAATTTTTTTTTAAAGCCTCTTCTACTCACCTACTTATGTTGGTATCTTTTTTCTCTTTTCTTTTGCATTCTCACAAATTGAAGTTAGATGCTCTTTGCTATTGCAGAGGATGCTAAACTGTTCAAGGTCAGAATGGTAAAATAGAACACTTTTTATAGGTCTTACATACTCGCAGTTGGACTCCTTCTTTCCATATAAGGCTAAGCCAAATTAAATATATATATATATCAATTAAATTTAAAAAATTCATCTGAAGTTTTGGTTGGATTTAGGGATTGGACAAGATTATTTCCAGAGGTTCCTCCCAATCTCAACTGTTTTATGATTCTGTATTAGTTACAAACCCACAAGCAGTTAAGTACTAGTAATTACTGTCAAATTAAAATTATAGAAATTAAATTTCTTTTCAACTTAATTTATATCACAGAGATACAGTTGACTATTTGGAAATCACTGTATTGTAAACTATTGTGTTATGCTTTTGTTTTTTAATCTCAGACATTCCTATTACTCTCTGGTGAAATACAATGCTATGACCTTTCTCAGAGATTAAGGATCATACTAGAAACCTTAAATGCCAGTAACGAGTGCCTGTGTTCACAGTAGTTACAAGGGGGTTGATATAACCACAGGGTCTAAAATACAGTGGGAGATTGTATGTGCCATACCTGGTGTATGGACTTTGGGCAAGTCTAGGTTTTCTTTAAAGACTTGTGGCTGTGTGGCTGACACACACTACAAGTCAGGAGTTGTTTTAGTTGCAGAACTATCCATTTACTGTTCATTTTCATCAATTCAGCCAGTATCTAAATAAACTGGCTAGATGGTTAGATGTAAAGCAATGTGTTAATATGGGTAAACTATTTCAAAAATTTGAATTAGCTGCAAGTTAAAGTCTTTGTAAAGCTGTATTTTGTGGTGTATTTTATTTTGACTTTTTCTAATTATATTTTTTGTGGTACGTCTGTGAAGTGCTAGGGAACCTTAGACACCATATCTTCAATTCAGATTATTGAAATCAAGCTCCCTGCATTGACTTCAGTGAGACTTCAGATATCTTGGAGTTTAAATGGATTTTATTCCTTACCTTCAGATATTTATAAAAAGAATGAGTGTTTTCCACAAGCTGTAACTAAAAATGTCACTGAGACATTTTCTTCTGTTTCTAGTAGACATATCTTGATGTTTGCACACTTTACATAATAATCTCAAATCAACTGTTCCAGGATGCAAATGAGGTGGTATGGTGAGTTAACTGTGGTTGAGGGCCAAACTCCCATCAAGATGTTCACTCCCTCCCTCTTCTCAGCAGGACAGGGGGAGAAAATAGGATAAGGAAGCTCAGGCATAGAGGTTAAGACAGGGAGATTGCTTACCATTTATTGCCGTTGGCAAAACAGACTCATCTTGGGCAAAATTAATTTATTGCCAATCAATATAGTGAGAACTAAAGAAAAAAAATTAAAAATACTTTTCTTTCATCCTTTCCTCGGCCCAAATTTAGTCCTGCACTTCAGATTCCTCTATCACTACCTGAGTGCATGAGAGATAGTCGGATAGTGTGGTCAGTATGTAACAGTTCCACTCTGCCACTCCTCTCTCACACTTTCCCCCTGCTCTGGCATGTCCTTTAGGAAAAAATTCTCTCTAGTTTGGGTTCTCCATGGGCTGCAGCTCCTGTCAGGAAAACATGTTCAGCATGGGTTTTTCATGGGCTCTAGGGATATTTGCTGTGCTATGAAGCACCTCCTCCTTTTCTGACCTAGGTGTTCTCTCTGATGTTTTTCACTATTTTTGTTCCCTCCTCCTCTCTTCATTCCATATTTTTTCCCCCTTTCTTATATATGTTTCTACAGAGGCATCACCAGCTTGGTTGATGTGTTGCTGGGCTGTGGTGGGTCCACTGCAGAGCCAGCTGGACCGTGCTGTGCCTTGCTCATGGGAGCCCCTGACCACTTTGCAGAGGGGTCATTCCTGCAATCCACATGCTACTAAAATCTTAACCACTTATATCCAATACCCTAAAATGCACGGTATTGCAGAAAACATTGAAGAATAAAACATAAAGTCAATAGTTAGGCAGAAAATCACTAGGATAATTTTTCACGTGCATAAGGATTGAATTAGGCCTTTAGAACATGACCTTCTCAAAAGATGCAACTGATGTATTATGCCCACCATGCATAGCAGTGAAATGATTTTTTATGACCATATTTAGTTAAATTCTTAGTTACAAATATGCGATAAATTTTGCATCTAGAGTGTTAATGGTTTTGTGTGTTGCTCTTGATTCTGTGACTTCCAAATACCTGGCATGAATTATTTGGATGTGAAAGATGCTATGGGATATCACTCTCATCCGCTTAAAAATAAGTACTTTGGTGTTTTTTGGCACTATAGGGCTAAAGTAACTGATATTACATTTGATGCCATTTATCTTGAAGCATATTTAAAGGAAAGTATAAACAGGAAACAATTTGAGATGTTGGATTTTCTGCAGAAGGATCTGAAAAGTGTGACTAACTGAGGCTTATTCAGTATGCAGTCCATATATCTGAGAAGTTTTACGAGGATCACTTACTGGTGTCTTGAATGCTCAAGGAATCTGTGGATCTTACATTTTTATTACAAACTAAATGCAAGATTTGCGAAAACCTCTTACCATTTACAATTTCAGTAGTTCTTGGAAGATATACTAAGACCAACCCTGCTCACATCTAAATATTTCAAAATCCAACTTCTACATGTTGCAAAACGAGAGGCCCTCATGCATCTTTCTGAGCCCTATTATTTGTACAGAAGGCTTGTGCACCTGAAGTTACACTTCACTGTGAAAAAGCTTTTAAAAAAACCCCAATTCTTAACTTAAGCTAAAATGTTTTAGAATCATATTGAGAATGCACTGGAATTCCACACATGTGGCACAGGACTGTGAAATTTTACATTCTTCCTAGATATGTATAAAAATATTTATTTTCCTATTAATGGCTTATTTAATGGTATACAAGAAGGTACACAGGGTTTTATACAAAAATTTACTGCCAGGCCATGAAGCTGACAGAGACAATGGGATAGGCTGATGTGTGAGTACACAGGTTGTGTGTTACATATGCCACAGATGGGCTGCATGCTTTTTTAAGTTTATTTCCCAAGCACACCACACTGATATTTTAAAAATAAAACCCGATGGCCTGTATGAATTTGTGCAGGCTTAATATGTAGCAATATGTTACCTGCTGTTTCACACTCCATTCTGTCTTTTACCTAATAGAAGAAGTTTAAATGTTTTAGTGTGGGCCTTAACTACCTGCTTCCTGTTTGACATTCAGAAATTAATTAACAAAATATATTGACTGTGAAATTCTTAGGAGACTTAAGTGGATACAGCAGTGGATTCTCTGTGAAAAACAGTGAAAAGGGACTTGTTTCAAGTGTTAAGTAATGGTAATTCGTTTTCAATGACCTTGGACATTCATTCACTCCCCAGAGATTGTTAGGACTATCTTTAGCTCTTCAGAAGTGAGATATCAACACCTTAGTTGGCACTTGGTGCAGCAGGAAAAGACAGATTCCCTGTTAGCAGAAATTTTCAGAAATCAATTAAGTTCATGGAGCTACAGCAGTTTCTCTCAGCAGGAGATCAGTTCTGAAACAGCTATGAGAAATCGAGAGCAGCTGCAGTTATTTTGAGGAAAGGTCTGTGCGTCTCCAGCTGTGGCCAATACCGCATGCATATGGATTAGTGTAGGAGTGCAAGCACATATCAGTGCTGTCCTGCCCACCAACCCAGTATACTTCAATTTGCACTCATTTCCTGAGCTAGAGTATAGCTCTGACACAGTCGAGGCAAGAAAATGAAACGCTGAATGGATTAGAAAATAGACAGTTTTAAATAAAAGGTGACTTACTTATATAATTAAACTTTAATTGGAGTTAATGCAAGAGATTATGAAACAGTAACAAATGGGCCAATACAGCTAGGGCGAGGGTGGGAAGAGACAGGTGAAGAAACAGAATTAATGCATTAGTGAAGGACATGATGGAAATGGAGGACTGAAAGTGTTGGATCTAATCTCTGTCCATGCCAAATTCCAAACAACTGTAGATCTAAGAAATTTTGCAACAATGGAGAGGCTAATTTGTCATATGACCAAGTGCAATAGGGTCTTGAACACACGGCTGACTCAAAACAATGACTTGCAACCTGTAGAGAGATGCTATGGCAAAAAACCCCCACTCCCTGATTGTGGGTGATTAACTTGATACATGAGCATTATTTAAGTACAGATTAGCATTTTTAAAGGATTTTATGATGTGTGCTTACTGTGTCTGGAAACTTGTATAACTTTGTGTAGGTCAAATTCTCCATTTAGGACATACTTTAAACAGCACTAAGTTAAGGTCAACATTTTTAATAATTCTTTTTTCTCTTAATGCTATTGTGAAGTGATACCTTTTTTATTCACATTTCATCTTAGAGCTATAAAGTTTATCATTGCTTAGTACTACACCATTTGCATTACATTTAAGGCAGCATGAAACCCTGCTAAATATTAAAGAGTTTGAGGTGGAAGAAGAAAATTTACATTTTTAGTCAAAACTTGGTTTATTAGGACCTAGCAGGCTGGCTTACGCTAGAGACTGGGAGAAAATATACATTGCCAACAGAAACAGGGAAGGAAGGAACACATTCAGTTAAAGGAAATTTATGTAGGTATATAAATCACATTAATCACACTCAGAAGACCTTGTATTTATCTATTATATATGAACTACATGCAATGGTTGATTCTTTCTGAGTTTTATAGCTTTTTGTTACACCAAGAATTCAAAAGACATTAAAGGGAAGCTAAAAGTTGGTAGCCTGGATAAAATATAAAATTGAGGTTTTCCGACCTCTTTGTTGAAATTCAGGGTAACTTTTGAAAAGCCGTTGAAACCAAGTGAGTAATAATGAATAATAAAAAAATCCCAGATTCTATTAGATTCAAGATTCATATGCTGCTAATAGTGTTTAAAGATCGTAGAACTCGTGATGAAATTCTATACTGAGATTTTACTGTTTAAGGTTGCAAAGTTACAATTATTTTTCAAAAAATTACTTGCAACAACAAAACTCAGAATGATTTTCTCATTCTTCTTCTGGGCTTCGATGCACATAGATAATGTCATTCTCCATTCTCCAAGGATACAAATGAGGAAACATGAATAAATCAGTTGTTAGAAACTGAATTTATGTTGAGAGAAATAGATAACCAGCTTAAACTGATTTTTAGTGGTTTTTGTAAATAATATTTCATTATTTGAGTATTATAGCTGTTTCACTGTATATATGTTTATCCTGACATTAGAGTAGGGAGTGCTTCCTTATTTAGAAAATTGACATATGAGGATTTTTACTGCAATCAAGTGGGATATTTCCTGAGAGATTATGAAGTACCTCGAATGAGGGTTTGTGTATCTTTTCTGTGTAGGCTATCTCAAGTATAGCATGCTTGCTTTATGCATAAAACCTCAGGTATTTACCTGCACCCACATAAATACAGACTCCTTCTCTCAACGTGAAACTGTTGGTCTGTCAAATCTTGTTCAGTGTTCTACATCTAACCTTTTCTCTCTACAAAAGACACTGTTGCAATTCCAACTTTTTATAAAGGCTCTTTGGCCCTCATAAAAGCATATTGATGTGTCCAGGGCTCTATTGTCAACTGGAGATAGCCCAAAATAGAGTAAGACTTAAAGGAAAACATGGAGAACTGAGTTTATTTGATGACAATTGGATATAAATAAAATTAATAAGGACTGAAGCAGATGTTTGAAGATATCTAAAAGGCAGCAGCTCTCTGAAGGGAAGGTATGTGCTGGGTTAATGGTTAGACTCGATCTTTTAGGTAGTGTCAAGAAAAATACTTCGGTCCATCACTAAACTTCTGGTTTTCAATTAGTGATCTGGTGAAATATCAGTGTCCCCTTCCTTTAACTTGGTTGCTCTTTGATGATCTCTGTGTAGATTTTTTTTCCTTGTAACTATGCCAGTGGCCTTTTCTACATTCTAATAATTTTTCAGTCCTGAAAATAAGAGCTGAATTTGATTCAGGGAATTGCCTGAAAGATGATGGATCTATCCTTCCTTCTTTCATACAAAGAAAGAGTGAAGTTTGAAAAAAATCTTTTTCAGAAAGGGCACTGCCAATCATCAAAGGTGAGTAGTATCCACTCCTGTAATAGCAACCAGATATAACATATATAGTGTCCATGTAAGGTAAGGAATTTCTTTTTATTAAGGTCTCCTTTGAATTGAAAAGTGTCAGTATTTGTACAGAAAGCAACAAAAAAAAAGAGTGGATTTCTTTTATCTAGTCAGGTCAAGTATATATTCTGGAAAGTTACAAAAGATACAGTCAGATGAGTTATGTGACTAACATGGATGTGAAGAAGGTAGTTTTTCAGTAGAAGTAGGTTTTTTTCCACATTATTTTATTTTATTGCTATGTGTGGATACTTACTCTGTGTTCATCATGTGCATTCGTTATGATCACATTGGATATCATTTTATAGCTTGACTTAATGTATTTATTCCCCAAGCTTGTGAGTGTTGTATTACTTTTTAGGTGCCTCTGATATTTTCAGAACATTAAAATAAAGTGTATATAGGACAATGCTGTCACATGGTTCTCATGCTCAATTTGTTGTGCACTATGTTCTATAGCCAGAGGTAAAGGAGTTTCTGACATTTCAAAAGGTGAATTTGTGAAGGGAATAGGAGGGTTTCTTTGAAATATGTGACTTTCACTTATATCCATATAGCACTTTCTGTAAAAAAAGGAATTGCAAAATATCTACATGATTAAGTGTCTGAAGTTGACAGGCCTGAGAACATTTAATCTCAGTAGAACTTTCCTCTACCTGTGTGAATTCAAATTCATGTTATATTAATCACACTCTCTATGTTAACATATCTCATGGAACTGCAGTGTTTTTTGATGATGAATCCTTCAAATGGGACTCTGTTTATGAGAGTCACAGAGCTTATGCCAGTGTAAGATTGATGTTGATACTTTCAGCATATGTAACCCTTGGGCAGTAGATTTTCCCTCTTTTTTTGACAGTTATTAATTCATCCAAAGCAGATTTTCTCCATCATTCTGCCTTTAAAGCAGAGGTAACTCATGAATATGAGAGTCCATTTTTTTTTTCTACCCATAAAAGATACAGTGTATAAATTAATAATTGGTAGAAAAGATACTACTTCAAGTCTGTAAATGGAAGGCACTCTACATGTAGGAACAAATAATAAGTGGAAACCTATATAACCCACTGTAGAATAATGTAATTTTTCTAATTAGGATAATATATGGAGAATACATTTAAAAAATATTTTTAGTTTAAGGGCAAAAAACTATAAAGCGATGTTAAAAATAGCACACATGATTGCAGCAACCACAGAGTTCTTAGACCTGAATTACCCTCACAATGGTGGAAGGATTTTTTTTGTCATCTTCCATTAAGGCAAATTGAATTTGAACGAATAAGTTCTCTTATGGAGAACTTATAAAGCTATGCTATTTTTGCTTTCTCAGTCCTGGGCATCAGTTCACATGTCTTCTGTCTTTTCTTTGCTCTCCAATCTCATTAGCTTGATTGCCTATCCTTCCTTCAGCCTTGTAAGAAGGAATGTAGGGTTTTTTTCACAGAAAATCATATCTAGGAAAGATAAAGACTTTGAACTTGAAGGGAAAAAAAATTATCTGAAAAGATTTTCAGAAAGGACCTTTTTTTAAAGATTATTTGAAACAAGCTTGGTTTTTTCTTACCCTTTTAAACAGCAGCACAGTTTTGTAGTTTTCAGAGACGAGTGTATATCAAGTTTTTTTTCATGGTGTGCATATGATACATTGTGTGTGCATGTGTCTGCGCACGAGCAGTGTTCCTATATATGAGCACATTGCCTCAAGTAATAATCATCTGTGGATTACCATGATGGTGATAACAAGTGCAGAATTGCTTTCATGGGTACAATAAAGAATGGCATGATAGATTTTTATGTACACTGTTTTTTAAAAAAAATCTGTCTTAAAGCATATTTGTTAATTAAGTGCTGTCTGTAGTGTTCTGAAATATCTTTGTTCCTTGAGTAAAACAGTATTAAAATTCAGGGTTTGTGTGATACATACATTTAGTTACTGTTAACTAGCATTCATTTCAATGAACATCAAACACAAATTTCCTTCTCTTAGGTATTTTTCAAAACTATGTTAGTTTGTCACGAGTAGGGTTAGCAGAAGAAAGGCTGCAAAACTAGCAAGCTAGCAAGCCGGGAAAATGGTCATGAATTTAATCATGAGAAAGCATTGACTCCAGAGGCAAAGTAATTCAAAATATGTTTTTTACTGACTGAAAATAGACAAAAAAATCACAGGGTTCTGATTCACTGTTTTGTTTTCCCCTTTACCTGAAAAATGAAAGCAAAATGTAAGGAGTTGTTGGAGTTTTTTTCTATGATTAGTGCTGGTGAATTGTAGTACACAGAGACAAGTTTATACATATCTATATCTTTTTCTAATACTCAAATGTTTATTCTTACTGCTTTTGTTTTGATATGTGATCCTTAGAGGTCTCCATGATATGCAGCAAAATACTAAATAAGAATATATTACTGTTGCATTTATTATATCAAATAACAAGCCACCTCTGAAGAGCAGATATTTGGGCTTTGCCAATCCTTGCATTTTCCTTAGAAAAGAAAGAACTTTCATCAGAATACTGATTTCTTTACATTTCATTTCATTCAGAATCTCCCACTTAGAAACACTGGCAGTTATTAAAAGCAGTATATCCTTCCTGTCAGAATAATTTTGCCCAACAGATACTCCAGTTACACAGCTCCTTCATACCTGAAACATTATGATATATTTCAGTTTCCTAAAGTACCTCAAAGCTCTTCTTATGTCATACTTCGCTTTGAATTACTAGTGCAGCTGTCGTTGTGGTACAGTATTGTCAATAGTAATATTGCAAACCAGTTAAGTAGAAGGACATAGGAAAATAACCTTTGGCTGGCTAGAAGTGAAAGGAGGTTTTTTCCATTTTCCTTTGTGAAAAAATTTAGAAATAACATTCCTGGGCTGCTTTGCTTGGTGCTTTATAAACATGGAAACGAAAGCCTGAAATCAAGAATACTTACAGCCTGACTTGGTGAACTGTACTAACAGCAGTTGGTTGTACCACTTGATGGCACTTGGAGATATATTTAAGTGGTGAACAAGGTGGGCTGGGTTAATGGTTTGACTCAATTATCTTCAACTTCTTTTTCAACCTTAATGGTTCTGTGATTCTAACAAAGACAAAGAATTTAACTATTTCTTGCTGCTACATACACTGTTTAAGCCTTTTCAGTAGAAAGTAAACACTTTAGGAAGCATCCATGGATTTTCATTTCAAGATAATCACATAGTGGGATGTCCTCAGCAATATCACATGCAAATACTGAATAGCTTTAAATGCTGTTTCGGAGCTGAGGAAAATATTTTTAAGAACAGCTTTTAACTTGGACCTGAACAGTTGCTCCTGTTTTATAGTCCTGCATTTTTGTGTTTAATAATCCTTGCAAGCTGGGATTTTGTTGCCATAGAAATATGAGCTTTTAGTTTTGCAAAATTATGTAAATTCTTGTTAAAATATTCATGAAGGAGTACAGTCAGAGAAGGGAGGGGAAGGGTTGGTTCTTGTTTTTAATGGAACTGGACTTTGACATGAATGTTCTAATTAGTCATTCATTCTAATATTACAGGAAGGCATTTATTGATATGACTACTGTAATTACAGTTTGCCCTTTCGGAACCACAGACCATGGAACTGGGAGACTAACATTTAATCAGTAAAATTAAGAATTACTTTCAATTATGAGATTATTGACAACTACAAGACCAGCAGTAAACAGTTTTTATTTAGAAACATTTGATGAGGATATATTACTCAGAAACATGTCTTAGATTTGATGCTCAGATAGTGAATTTTGTTACAATATCACTACTAATCTGAAACATCTTCACAGTTGAATAAAAAGTGGGTTTTTTTTACCCAGACGTACACCATTTAACCACTCTGGCCTGCTAAATTGGTGCTTATAGTGATCAGAGCAGCTGTTGCAGCAGCTGTTGAGTTTGTATTAACTGTTTTGTTTGGTTTGTTTTTATTTCTTTTCCTTCAGTTTAACTGTATTCAGTCAGGGAAAAATGTCTGCAACTGTGATGACATACAAGATTAATTTCTTTAAATATCCTTCTATGATGTGTGCTTGATGTACTATGCTAGAGGGTCACAGCTTCTGGTACATTTTTTCTAGATTGGTAGACTTTCAAAGATTGAGATTTACCTGCCACCACAGTAATAGACATGGACAACTATTGTACATGAATTAGGTTATCACATCACTACTGGAAGAACATGCCCCTATTTTGTGTTTTTGAATCCTTCATCTAGTTACAGCAGCTTGGTGAACAGTGGTTGGGAAGGCACAGTAAAGATCATATAGAAAGCAAAGAAGAAGAAAATGAGTAACCATACTAAGGTTATTTCCTTTGATTACTATGGTTAAGGAACTGTAACAATGTAATCATATATTTCAAATTTTGGAACAGTTTATCATTAGAAAAGTCGATTTTAGACTTCAGGAGTGGTTGACCAGAGAGTTCTGTTTCTCTTCTCGAGTTAGAGGAAGTGACAGCTGGGAATTATGGTAGAGATTTGAGAATTTGTAAAGTAAATGGCAACATTCATAAATACATTTCAGGAGACAGCATATAATCTTACTGTGCAAATTTTTCCGTCAGTCACTGATTGCATTAATTTTTTCAGTGCTAAGTTCAGAAGGAGCAACTACTCATCGTAAGTAGGAGTGGCAGCAGAGGGCTGACAGGAGAGCTGATGTTATCCGGTTCCCATCTTCCTTAGGAACTGAGATTTATTCCATTTTTCATTTTAGAGTTTCATGATATAATTGGATGTTTCAACATTATATATTAAACACGTGTAGTTGTATTTTATTTAGACATCCAAATAATACAGTCTAGTTCATCTAAGGAGGAAGAGAACTAGGGTTATGAAATGATAACTTTAATACATTATTTCAGTAACAGTGAGACTGGGCTGAGTTTATGGATATAATTTTGAAAAATAAAAGATGCTTCTTACTAATTTTTGAAAAATATTTTCCATTTAAATGTTTCCTAGCAGATACATTGGATAAAAGGGGTTGTGCAATGTTTTAATTGGTCTAAATTGTTTGTGACAAACTATTTTAAATATGAAGGGCCTATCAGAATGTCATGTTCAGGATGGCAAACATTATCAACCACTATACCAAAATTGTGCCTTGAACTTCTGGAGCAAGAAGGAAATGGCACCAGGACCAAAAATTAAAAAGGTTTAAGTTGTGTGATTACACTTGATCCACTGATACTCTAGCAAAAGCAAGGGATGCTTTCATTCTCACTCCTTAGATTTTAATGTCTTCCTGTGTTGGTGTTCTTTCTTCCCTTGTGTTCCTTGTGTTTGAATCTGAATACATGGTATTTTTTTGATAGATGCAGGGTATTATTTCTATGGCCGAGTGATCAGATGCTGTGAAAGACTTTGCTTGGTTAAGAATAATGTGTGTTCTGGAAGGGTCCCAGTTGTTCAGGTATTGAGCATAAAATAGGGAAGTGGCATGGTCAAGGTACATAAGAAATACAATTTAGCAGAGTTTTCATTGCTCCTTATGAGTTGTGCTTACTCTTTGGACAGGTTTCATTTGTCTTTTAAGCAAAAAACATTCACTTAGGGGGAAAAAAGCAAACCCACAGATTTGATTGTTTTCTCCATTGATGGGAGTATTTTTAAATATTAAGATTTATTGTGAATATGTTGTTCCATTGTCCATTGTACAAAGAAACAATGTGTCATGGTTTCACACTGGCCCAACACCTAAAACCAGACTGTGCCAAGCCTATACATTATGTATCCTACAATGAGGTTTTAAGGATTTTTTTTAGGGTTTTTTTTGGTTACATAAATGTCATTCAAGGTAGAGCAAATAAATGTATATATAAGATATAAAGCAATGGCATGCTTTGTCTTTTAAATTTCTTTATGTCTAGCTTAGACATCACAGAACATTGTGTGATCAAGTAAGTGCCCACATTGAATAAAACTCCTTTTTGTTTTACTCAATTCTGCTTTAATGTAGGATCGGCAGAGGAAATAATAAAAATTAAAGAGTAACATAACATTCTGGATAAGATTCCAGGAAAAAATGACTTGGAAATCTTGGCTTGTCGGAGTGGTCTGTTTGAAGAAACTGAAGAGGACAGTGAATAGTTTGAAATTCTCAGTTTTCCCTTTGAATGGTTCAATATTGTAGACAAATTCTCATGGAAAGCAATTGAACCAAGCAGTGATAAGTAGTCAGGATACTTTAAACTTACTCCCTCACTTGGTCTACTTCTCTGGAAGCAATATTCTGAAAAAGTGGAAATAAGTAGAATGTAGCATCAAATTATACAGAAGTATTTTTAGTGTACTTAAGCAGGGAAACTGGGATTCTGAACTATCTGGCATAGAGTTGGGGAAACTAGATAGCAGAGAGCTCAGGGAAAGAGTCCAGTATTTCAGGGGAAAAGTTTTACTTCCCTATAAAGAAAACTCTGACTTTTTTTTAAAGCTAACCAGAACTACACTGTCATTCAAATAAAACATGATTATTCTGCTCCCTGCTTTATCTGAAATATTGCTCCTATGCCTCAGAAGAGCTTTTATACCCTATCTAAATTCAATCAGTCTAAGAGAGGAGAGTCTATTTAATCTCTAATTGGATCTAGAGTAGAACTAACACATGCAATCTTTACTGAGAGCTATTACTAAATGAAGAAAGTTTTGACAGCTTCTTGGTGATGGTTCTGTCGGAATTCTTTTCTAGTCCCTGCCTTCCCTCACACTACAACTAGCTTGAAGACTGCATCAGCAAAATCCAATTAAATATCATAAATTTACAGCTGGTACTTTTTCATAAAGAAGACAATAATCCAGATGAGAGCTGAATTACCAGTCAGATATTTCCTTCAACACAAGTAAATTGAGTGAGAAAAAGCGGTCCTTGATCCATTCCCTTCTACACTGAGTGTACTGCTAGAAGAATACATATATACTTAGCCATCAGTTATGGTGGTACATTGTTCAGTGGTCAGGTTCAGGTACATTGTTCAGTGTTCAGGTACATTCATCAAACCATATCGCAACTGCTTAGGTGCCAATGAATTATGGACTAACTTTGTCATCACGAATAAACTGGGAAAAAATCTTATTTTATTTAAAGGATTTCCTTCACATGGTTAGTGCTGATATTCTGGTGGCAGATATCTCTACATTTGCTGAAATCCTGATGAAATAAAATAAATGTGTGCTTAGAGAGTTTGTGAAGGTGTAAGGGTCCAAATCTACTTCAGCCTTTTATTGCAGCTCTATTTCATGGAAATTCAAGAAGGCTAGCAGGGAATGTTAAACTGTGTATGTTATGATTCCATTACCTTCAAGTATAGTATCTAGTGGTAGATAGTGCCATAGGAATATGACAGGTCCACTGGAAGACTGGGTAAATGTCTTTGTAATTTCTCATAATCATGGCAGCAAGCAAATAACATTCACAGGTGTATCAGGAAACAAGTGGGAGGTTGGTTTGTTTTGTGGATGTCTTGCAGAATAAGAAAACGTTATTAATTCTCACAGCCTTAAGTTACTATTAGCAACTTGCTGTGAGAGTCCTTGGTTTTTTATTCAGCTGTGTGTTAAGATTCTCCACGGAAATGTTCTGCCCATTCATGTTTGTAGCCTTTGCACTTTTTTCCCCTTTTTAAAATTTTCCTGGTAGTGTCTGTTCATTTGGTATAGTTCTAATTGTATGGTCATATATATGATTCTATAATAGCGAGCAGGATTCATATTTTTCCAAATCCTTTTACATTTCTATGGATGTATTATAGCTATATTGGTTTAAAAATGTCGTTGTTGTTGTCTGTCACGACACACACACACACAGCGACGGCATCTGAGACTCCAGTTGGCATTGGTAGTCGAGCCAGACAAACTTCTGGAGCGCCTCCTTCACTGTACAAAGTTTCTTCTCTCGAGTCTCTCCCCTCGAGCTGTAACCCATTGGCTTTTATGTTAACGCTCCTCCTCCTGTTGGCTGTGGCATGTTAACGATATCCATCTGGAAACAATTCCAAGTGAACAACAGTCTCTCTAGCTTAGCACAGGTGTTGGCTTCCACAGTTCACCCTTTTGTTTTTATTTGGAAAACGGCACAGTCTTTTCTTTGTTAAATAAGTGATTCCCTATATCAGGAATTTCCCCAGCAGCTCACCTTAACTAAAGTGTCTATTAACCTCTCGCAGCTCACCTTAACTAACGTGTCAAAAATTTGGTCCAGACCGACGCAGAATCCACTGCTCTCAGCTTTGCTGGGCTCCATCTCCGCGGCATCTTGCCCTGCCCCTTTCTCTTCATGGCAGCTCACCCTGCCGCTTTCTCCTTTCTTCCGGGAGTTGTGCGTTCCAATCATGTTGGGGTCACTAGATGTCGTTGCCGTAGTCTGTCATGACACACACACACAGTGACGGCATCTGAGACTCCAGTTGGCGTTGTTAGTCAAGATGGACAAACTTCTGGAGCACCTCCTTCACTGCACAAGGTTTCTTCTCTGGAGTCTCTCCCTTCGAGCAGTAACCCATTGGCTTTTATGTTAACACTCCTCCTCCTGTTGGCTGTGTGTTAATCTGGAAACAATTCCAAGTGAACAACGGTCTCTCTAGCTTAGCACAGGTGTTGGCTTCCACATAAAAATATTAACACTCTTTATAATGCTTATCTCTCTAATACAATATGTCAGTGACTATATTTCTGCCACTAACACTGAAGAGGGAAAAGATAGTTCAGCTTGTTGATATTTGTTGATGCTTAAGGATGGAGTTTACTGGTGGACTTGGCAGTGTTGAATTAATGGTTGGACTTGAGGATCTTAGAGTTCTTTTCCAACGTAAATGAGTCCTATGATTCTATGATGTCTTTTATTTCACTGATTTTGGAAGTCTGGTGTTGTATGAATATTGGTCTAAATCTGGCTTAATGCAGTAATATAATTTTGATTTTGAAGGTATTGTGTTCTCTTGGATTAGGCCTGACATCCAAGCCCTTCTGAGTTAAATCCATTGTTGGATAGATTTTACTACCAAACATCTGAGCAAGGTGTATTTGTTATATTGCAATAATACACTTAGTGCATAATTATTTATTGATTTGCAAAATTTTATGTCTTCCAAGTTACTTTTTAAATAAATACAAAGTGGAATGATTTGAAGGTTGTCCTTTGGTAGGGTCACCTTCCAGCCACTTTCCTTTGACTCTATGGAGGACTTCTGTAACCACGTAGTGACATATCAGATACCCCAGTTCATATTTAGGTGCTTTAATCACAAACTGAGTCTCTTCTTAACTGACAGAAGAACATTTTACTGCTTAATGAGATAAGGGATTATAATCAGCACCCTGTTTAATGGAGATAACTCCTACTCTTCTGAAGTTACGTTTGGCAGATGTTCAGAAGAAATGAGGCAGTCCCCAGTGCAGTGACTAAGTGCTAAACCTTTACAGGCAGAGTTACAAGAGGCATTGGAGAGGCAGTGTGTGAACCTTCATGCAGTAACTCAAGAACAAGATGGAATATAAATCTATATGAGAAGGAGGTATCCTTCAAGGACATTAGCAGGAGAGATCCTGACAGCTTGCCTTGGGAAAGCATTGGCAGCACATTCACTCAGTGCAGGAAGAAATGGACTTGTAGAATATGATTTCCGTTTGAAGAGATGCAAGCTTTCCTTATCTCTAGCATTTCTAATATTTGTAGAAATGCTGTTTGTTTTCAGTGCTGTAAGTATTTGTGGTTTACTATTACTTGTCTTGGCGTAAAAGTAATTTTAGTGGGACAAGCATATAACATCAAAGCATACTTTTACACAGAGTAATACTGGGTGCTTCCCCCTACCCCCCCCC
>WEKY01024913.1:0-53586 GCA_013390045.1 Picathartes gymnocephalus | reverse complement strand
TTGACCATGGGCCTTTGTTTACAGGAAAGGAACCATCTTTTCTGCTTCAATTTTGGTTGACCCTCTGTTAGGGTGTTGTTAAAGAGTCTTGTCTGCTCTCTGGTTTTGTCCTTAAGACCATGTAACATCATAGTAGAATACAGTTAACCATGAACAATTGAAAAAAGCCCCAAAAACTAGCTGCCAGAAACTTCTTGGATTAGAACTTAGATAGCTGTGATTTCTCTCTCCTATGCTTATTATTTCTTGGGGAGTCTGTGACTTTTCTTGAACGCATAGATTCTGCCTTCAAAGCTGGGAAGAAATACTTGATGTATTAATCTAAAAACAGGTGGGAGAGACAACAGAAATTCTGTAGAACTTCCTTGACATTTTTAGATAGCTATTCTTGTCTCAACAATACATGCCTTTGTCACCAGCAAGGCAAGCTTTTATACCCTGTTCTCTTTGGTGTTGATGGCCTCAGATGACAGTCCTTGAAGCAGAACTCTGAATCTTTCGGTGATACAGAGAAAAACATAAAACTAGAGGGATCTCACAGGTGCCCAGTTTCCATATTGCCCTTGTATTTAAAATTCAATGAAAAGTACTTTTTTGCACGAGATGACAGGCAGCACATGTATTGACCTCTGAATTCCTTTTCCTGTGAATGAACTTGTACTTTAAATATGCAGAGGAAGGAAATTGCCATTGCAAACAATGGCAGAAGGAAGTAGTACTTTTTGGTTTATGTAAGTTTGAGGTTTTTTTCTAATCTGTATTGATATTACACAGCATACAAGGTAAATGTCTATTCTGAACTGTGAGGTATTCTCTACGATAAATGCCATTTAGGGACCTTGTCTTCAGTGTGGGATCCACTTCATGACATGAAAATGTTGCCAGTTGCAGTGGTGAAACTCAGACTGCTGTGGCTGGCAGAGACCTCAAGAGACTTCTTAGTCATATTCCAACTCTTAGGCATCATATCCAGAATACCTCTGACATGTTGAACTGCTGCTAATTAATGAACTACTTCTATAGCATTTTCAAGTAATTTGATACTATTTTGATCATCCTTACAATCAGCTTTCTGTATAGTCAGGCTGAACCTTCTTCATGCCTTCCCTGCAGCTCCAGCAGGTAAATAAAAATGGCCATTGCATTTTTCCAGACTTCTGCATTTTGGTAAATTATTTTCATATTTCCTCTGAGTGTTCTCTTTTTTGGACTAGGCAACCCACCCCTTTCCTCTTGTATTTCCTGTTGGTTATATATTAGGAGTCCCTAATCCATTCTAGCTGTCTTTCTTTTCGGGTTTTTTCTTTTTATTTTCCTTTTTTTTTTTTTTTTTCTCTGCTTTGTGACCTATCAGTTCCCATGCTGGATTTTTATATACTAAGGTAAAGGTTATGTAGCTGTGAAAAAGTAAAACCTGTCTTGGTACATAATTTTTATGGGTTGCCTGAAACTGCCTAATCTTTGTTTCCCCATTATTTTCACTTTCTTGAATCTTTGTTGCTGTCTGAACTTGAAATAGGAATGATAACATTCTGAAAAAGTTACTCTTCTAAAATGTTTGTCTACAGCTGAAAGCAATTCTGGGTACTTCTTGCAGCATTTCAGATATCTAAATTTTATACATTCCTCTCACACTTACAAATCAATGCTTAGACTTCAGCACAGGCAAAACTAAAATGCTGTAACAGCTGTATCTAAGGAAAAAAAAAGTCTTTTCATGTTGTTGTGGTCAAGGCTTTAAATAGTTGCATTGGTGCCAGCAAGTTTGGACACTTTGTAGATAAGCGTGTGATGCCACTGTTTGCCAGCAACACTGAACTAGGAGGAGCTGCAGTCTCCATGAAGGGTAGAGAGGCCTTCCGGAAAGACCTAGACAGGCTAGAGAGCTGGGCCATCACCAGCAAAATCTAAGAAAAGCAAGTGCTGGATTCTGTCCCTGGGATCGGGACAGACAAATATATTTATACAGACAAATTGTGAGGTAAGAGGCTGGAGAGTGGCGCTGTGGAAACAGATCAGGGGTTTGGGTCGATGGCAAGTTGAACATGAGCCAGCAGTGCCCTGGCAGCCAGGAGGGCCAACCCTGTCCTGGGGGGTATCAGGCACAGCATCGCCAGCCGGGCCAGGGAGGGCATTGTCCTGCTCTGCTCTGAGCTGGGACAGCCTCACCTCAAGGTGTGTGTACTTCTGTGCACCTCAAGGACATCAGACAATAAAGTGCCTTCCAGCTTGAGATATTCTATGCTTCTCTGATCCTGCAATTCTATGGTCCAAGATTCAGGTTATGAATTGGAGGGAATTTTCTGGCTTTAACCTAATTAGCTGTACAGCCTCAGATGCAGGGGTTTTTTATATACCTTCATCACTAATTCAAAATCTGTTGATTTCCAGGCCTTAAATGCTGGAACTTTTTTTTACCCCTTAAATTAGATTCATCATAGAATAATGAAGATGTTGACTTTCACTGCTTTTTGTTACTGTGTGCAGAAGCATCTAGTGTGGTGAACAAATGCATCCTTGAGAATAACCAGTTTATTCTCTTTTTAAAAGATTCACAAATTTTCTCTGTGCTCAGCAGTAGGCATTGGAAGGGCAGAATAATCCCTGTGATTTTAGTGTTCTAGGAGAGGAGGCTCACATTGCAATGAAGTATGAGGCAGATGCATTTAAAACCCAAAATGTAGCTCTTGCAGGTTTTGATTTACTTATGCTGCTTCCAATCAATTAACAGAAAGCTCCATTTCTATGCTGAACTCTGTCTTTCAAGTGTGTAGCTTTTGATTTGCATCATACTACATTCCATTTTCAATGGAATAGCTTGTGTCAATGCCATGACTCTGGGGGCTAAAAGAGCATGGAAAAAATACATTGCCATGACACAAGAGCCTGGTCATTGGCTTCTCACATTGTAGGCTGGGTCAACCTGAGCAAATGGGCTGAAACATTCTTTTAAAGTAAATTTGTTTGACTCCATCAGGGAAAACTCTTACTTTATTTTAGGTTACAGTTCATTCTAAGAAAGATATCACAGCCCTTTTTTTCTATTTTGTTAGTTTGCTCCATCAATGAAACTGAAGTTATTGAATTTTCTGTAGGTTGCTAAGGCTACCGATACAGAGGCCAGCCTAAATGAGGACCGTATAACTGAACAAATACACTGAGTGTCTAATGCAAGTATCTAGTGAAAATTTGCTCAGATTTCATGTGTGTTTCTGATTTCTCTGTTAGTCTGTGGGTTTAAGGAACTCACAGCCTTCGACAGGCATAGAAGAAAAATAACTAGGTGTGATTTCTAGATGGTTGAGTAAGAAGGGAATGCTCTGTACAGCTGTAATCCTCAGGGATCTGCATGTGGTTTTGCAACACTAGAAATCTACTGATGCTCAAGAAAACTGCCCCCTAGTGGTTAAGGCCCATTTTCCTTTATGTAATTACAATTTTTTCCTGTCTTTTTATTCCCCAGGTAGCAGCTGCTGGAGGACATCTGAAATTTACAGTCTCCTATGATGTCACAGAAGAAGAAGAGGAAGAAACCTCTAAATTGATGGTTCAGTCTGATGTCATCATAGAGGTAAAGTGATTGTATTTTCAGCGAAAGAAAGAACGAAAGAAAGAAAGTGGCCTGCTTCTTCAGATGTTCGTTGTGAAGTCTGCTGGTTGAGGACACAAAACAGAAGGGTGCACATAGTTTCAGCTAATTTCTAGTGTCAGAAAACAGATACACTTCAGAAAACTAACAGCTTCAATGTCTTAAGGAGTCTCCGGTATTACTGCAGTAGCTTAGAAAATTCTAATGCTTCTTGTTCATCAGGAGGAATGAAGAAATAAAATAGTTGGTTGTTTGAGTTAACACTTTGACATTCTTTCAGTTGATCTGTTCTTTTGCACCTGAGCACTGTATGAATTTGCTTGCCTATGCATAGCCGTGCACCATGACACTAGGTTTTATCTGAATAACCCAAACTTTCTTTTCCATTGCTTTTCAATTCTATCAGGCAAGCCCATTGCAGGTTTATGAAAAGTGAATATTATTCCTGATACTTGTTGTTCTTGTAAAATATATTATTCAATAAATCATGTACCCCAATGGGCTTTTTTTCATTACTTTTTTCATATTTAAATCTCTCTCCTTCATGGTTCTCTCTAGGGAGGTGACTTGAAAATCAGCACCCCAAAAGGGATAATTCACCTGCAGCCTTCTGAAGAGCACACAGAAGAAATTGTGCTGAAACCAGAATCTTTCTCAGTGCATGGCACCGATGTTCCAGTCAGCAGGAGGGATTTCATGACTATCCTTGCAAACGTTAAGAGGATCCTCATAAGAGCCACATACAGCAATGGGATGAATGCCATCTACAGGTGAATGGGAGGAACGGGTCGCTTTGCTACAGGCAGCTTCTCAAGAGTTGTTCTCGCTCTTCAGAGAACGAAGCTGATGTAATTTAAAACACTCTAATTTATTATCATGAAATCCATAGCATTCATTTACACTTTCAAACTCTGGTTAGTATGTTTTTCATTTTGGGTAGGCAGGAGGAGGAAGGCAACAGAAAGAAGCAGCCTTTTAAGAAAATGAAATTACATGGACTATTAAGGCATGAATGACAGTTCTATAAATATGTTTATTTTGTGAACACACTAATTCCCATGTATATGGTAAATCATGGAGAGTGGTAATAACATGCTGAAGTAGGAAATGATATATTGCTTATATATGGTTTTCTCCATTTAATGACCATACAGGGCCACATTAACAGTGGACCAGAGAATAATATCCTGAGTCTCCAAGCTGGAAAGGTGCCTCAAGGGGAATTTTCTATGTTTTTAATCAGTACCACACACAGAACTGGTTAATCCCAAAGCCTTTCCCTTGATTTATGTCAGGATGCTGCATGGACTGCTCAAATTCACCAATTTGATGTGAACTCTTCGGAGTCCTCTGATAAAATTAAAGACATATGAGATGATATAGTTGTTCTATTTCAGTTGCTGCAGTGTGTTTGAAACTGTAAAGCTCATCTTGCATTTAAAATTTTCCTAAGTGCGTGAACAAATAACTCCAGATGGTCTAGAAGAAAATGTCTCTCCTGATACTGTGTGATTAGCATTAATAGTTAGGTGGCATAAGTAATATTCTTAAAATGTGTAATGGAATTGATTGCATAGTAGTTTTTTACTCACAAGGCATGAAACCTGAAATGCTCTCTAATCTATACATCAGTTGATTCAGTGGCATAAGCCAATTTGGAATGGAGGGAGCTGGAAGCACGTTTAGTGATTACTTGCTGAGAGCACAGACAGTTTTTGCTGCTGTGTAATTTCTTAAGCAATCTAACCATCATTTGAATACTTAGGTAATTAAAATATATCCTAAATTGAAAGGTAGGTTGTGTCAACAGCATGCAGTTTTCTGATTTGAGCTTTGGCAGTGTAAATTTTTTCCCTGCAAAAAGAATTCTTATTTCTTCGGTCTGTCTTTTTCTGTGGTTAATTAGTATGTATTACATCTCTTTAAGTAAGTTTCTGAATCATAACTAGCTTGAGTTTGGGCCAAACTGTTTCCTAATTTGTTCATTCAGTCATCAACCTTGTATTCCTTTGCATCTCCTTGCATCCAATTTGAAAGCCTTTCATGGCCCCTCAGCTTCCCATCCTGGTGTTTGAGGAGAGCCAAAATACCAGGCCAGAGTTCACCTCTTATGCACTATGAGCAGACCATGAGAAGCTGTTAATTCACAGCTTACAGCTTAGACTAGTGGGAGCTCAGTGAATGATGATCCTCTGCTCTCTTCCCATTCAAATATAAAAAAAACCCCAAACCATTAGTCAGAATTTTCCAAACTAAAGGAGTGGAGAGCAATTTTGAGGTGAACAATAGGGGCTTTTATGCTAAAGTATTTTAAAGGAGATATGTAAGATTGACTTTCTTTGAGCCAGAGGTTTTCCTGAGTAGTATGGGAAATGCAAACTTTTAAAGGCAATATGTATGATTGACTTTCCTTGGGCCAAAGGTGTTACTAAGTATTGTGGGAAACGCAAACTTCAGTTATCACAGGTTTACATATATTTGTGTACTGCGATTTGTACTAGTAGGAGAAGGATGGCTTTCCTATAAAAAGCACTTTGGCTAGGCAGTTAAAATCTGTGAAGGAAGTGCAGTGCTGGATGTGTAATGGCTGCATCCTGCCTATACTGTGGAACATTGCAGGTGGGATGGATAAGATCCCCTCTGGGCCACAGTGTAGAGCTCAAGTAAGCACACGCATGTAGAACTGGCACAATCTAGAGAATGTGCCTTGTAAGTAGGATATGGCAGAGCTGTCTGTGGCAAATTTGGAAGACTATATATCACTGCCTTCATCCCTGCTTTAGCCATTTGCCTCAGTGTTTCATAGTCGTGTTCATATTCAGCCTTTGGGAACAGTTTAGTGGTATGTTATAGATAATTATATGAAAGCATTTTTTTTAAATACTCTTTGAGAAGAGCTCTGCAACACACATATAATTTAGGCTTTGCATTTTTGTAGCCATCAGCTTCTAGATGTAGTGACATTCCAGTTATGAAGATTGGTGCCTTAAAGACAATGAGTTAAAAGGGGGTTAGGGGAAGGAACTGAAGTTATTTTGAAGAGTATCTTTTTTGCTGCAAATGGTCTTATATTGCTGGTACCTTTCTAGCTGTCCCTCTGATGTCTCCTACCAGAGAAGAATGCAGTGGTTGCTGTATTACTGGGAATATTATCAGCATGTCCACAAATCTAAAGTAAACAATTTTATTCAATGCTCTGAGGGTGCTCATTGCAGTTTAGCATGGCAGAAGAGAGGATGTGAAATTTCAATCACAATTAAACAAATTCAGTTTTTCATCTTTGATTTAAGTGTAGTAATCATAGTTTCACCTGTTAGGGTGGGATTTACTGATTGAAGTTAAGTCTCCTCAGAACAGTTCATGCTCCCAGGCACCTGTTGTAGCAGCAACAGCATCTGCTGTCATCCAGCCCAGCTTATGATCTGCTGTGTAGGGATATTGCTAATTTTCAGGATGTGCCTCATTACTGACTGTTTTATATTCTCTTTGACTTTCACTCATGCTAAAACCTACTAGGTGCAAAGCTGTGCTCATAACTCTTAAGATCATGCAAAATAACACTTTTCTCCATATTCTGCCCATTTAGTTCTTCAGGGAAAATGTAGACCCAATGAAGAAGATATTCTTTGTGATATCTAGGGCTGATTATAGACTACCGTTGATGGTCTCCAAAGGAAGACTTTTTGAAAAGAAATAGTGTAGAGCTAAGCCTTAATAGATAAGTAGATATGAACGAAAGGTTTTTATTGTCTTTAAGCAGGTATGTGCAGTGGGCAGATGGATATTCCTCTGAGAGGGTTAAGAGGGTCTGGCAGAGAGACAGAAATATTACAAGGTTATTAGATCCATCATAAATGACAATTTCTGCCTCAAAGCACCAGCAGAATTATGAAACGTACTAATTAGAGATTGCTATATTAAGCAACCTGTTCATTTAAAAACTGAAAGTTTTCAAAATGGATAATGCTACCACAGGTGTAAGAATTTCCAACGCTGCTTTTATAATCTGTGCTTAAGAAGAGACCAGAATGGAGGCATAAAGTAACTTTCTTGCAGTCATGGAGAAAGAGACTTAAAATTTCAATGGAGTTGTCTACAGCTGGCAAAACCTTTAATTTAAAGATTCTATTTTTAACCCTTCTTTAGTTTAACCTAATAGAAACACTAGCAAATCTGTAATGCTTTCGAGTAGCCACTAAACAGTATTAATGCATTAACGCTGGGTTTGACTCAAGCATGGTTTTGTGTGCATTTTTTGGGTCATTTTAAGCTTGCAGTGTTGTTACTGCTCTATGGCATAATTAGGAAACTTTCTTATATGAGTGGGCAATTAGATTATCAAGTAGGATAAAAACTGAGAATACAGAAATTCAGCAACCAATCTGAAAGTGAACCTAGCTTCAGGGTTTAAAATCTAATCCTCCTCTAACTTGACAGATCTTCCAAACAGTTTCAGTTAAGTCCATCTGTGGTAGAAGCAATGGGCCAAGAAAAGATAATTGTCCCTTACTGTTTTGTTTGATCTAATACTGTTAGCTTGTGCTTCAAAAAAAGTTTGGTAGCACTGTTTATTCAGTTTCAATATTCAGAGTGGTCACTGACAGTAAGTGTTGCAAACATGCAGATAGGCACTGGAAATTGTAGTGTTAAAGAGAATAGATTGCTTGCAACCATGTAGAGAGGAGTCAGTGCTAGACACAAGGTGAAAGAGGGAAGAAGAGGCCAAGGGTTTTTTTCCCATATGCAGAATTGGCTCCAAGACAAATGAGCAATGATTGGGTCACTACTTCATGTGCCTTATGTAGCTGATGTGATTCAGATGCCTGGCACAGCAGACAGTAAACTATGCTGATACTGCCTGAAACGTCCCTTTCCCTTTTAATCTTGTTTGTTTTTAGAAGTCAACAGTTGCCTGCTGACAGTAACAGTCAGCTTAAATATTTGGTCTTGATGTCTAATCTCAAATTGTTCATGCATCTCCAGGATCCAGTGCCCCATTACTGCCAGCATTATGTATTTTAATGAATGCAGAATGGCATCAAGGAATCAAAATTGCAACATGAAAATGGGAGAAAAGAAAATCACTGCAGCTTTCTTCACTGAGTAACTGTTAATGCTAAAAACTGTTAAACACATTAAAATCTCATTTAGCAAATAGCAGAATGTAATGAAAATTGGAGCAATTCAGTGAATACAAATGTGGGATAATACTGGGTGGATTGTTTCTGTGTGTTAGTGCTTCTCTTTGTTCCAAGATCAATGCTGAGAGGGAACTAGCTGTAGTTCAAACGAGAAATAAAATTTGACCTTTTATTAAAAAATTGTTTCTTCTTTTACAGATTTTTTCCTTAAAATTTTAGATGTTTTACTGGTGAAGTAATCACTATTTGATATCTGATACCTTAGAGATCTTATTGTAAAGAAAATTCACATGAATTATTGCAAAATAAATGTACAGCAATGGAGCAAAGGGGATATACTGAAAAGTGAGAGAGAATTTACTGACGATCTGGATAGGAATACGCATCCTTCTCTTAAAACAATATCAAGAACTTTTTACAGAAGTTCTAGTATCACCAAGTGAGATTGAAGTTTGTAACAGCATTATACACAATGGTAGTCCCTCCAAAGTCCAATCATATTCCTAGTGGTGGTATTCTGAAGCCTCTGTCTTAATTTCAGAAATCCTCCTCTTTTTTTCTCCATTAACTTTCATGTCTGTCTTGTTTGGATTAATCATAAATTTGAGTGGGAAAATATTCTGTCTTAAGCTTTCCTCCAACTGCTGTAGTAACAACAAAATATTTTTCTTGGATGTTTTCATGTCCAAGGTCATCCATATAATTTTCAGGATTTTTTTGCAGCCAAAAGATAAATGCCCTATTATGAAGGGGAAAAAATTTTTAAACAAAATATGTGTCATGAATGAAAAGTATTTTCTGCTGAAGACAACTTCAAAACAAGCTCTTCAAGTAGCTCTAGTTATCAAACACTCTGTTAAGATTACTGGTTGAAAATAGAAGTAATTTAGCCTCTGTAATACGTTAGTATTCCTTCGAATTCTCATAAGAATTGATCTCCCAAATCCCAGTTTCTTTCCACAGAAGGATACTCTTGAGGTAAATTAAATGTGTTTTTGATAATAGCTGTAAGATTATCAAAATACTTCTGTTGTTTCTCGCATCATACTTCCATGCTTTTGAAATAAAAATCATGATCAGTGTTCACCTAAACAATGGCTATTTAGCACTTTTTTCTCTGACACTGGGGAGACCAGGGTATATGGCAGAAGATTTCCTTTGTATTTCATGTACATACATTTTTCTTTCACGTACATAATATTTAGATCCTCAGTCCTTCAGGACAGGCCTGACATCTTTTCCAGAGGTCAAATTTCCAGAGTAAAAATACCCTGTATCCAAAACTTAGTAAGGTAATATTTTAAAAAGCTGGACTAGTGGTTCATAAATTTTGAAGACCCTACTTAGTGTCAAATTTGCTCTATATGCAATGCAAGTTGGCACATGTGGCTTGCAGGCCAGGAATAGCCTTCTATCTCCTAGTACAGTGCTGTGAGACATTTTTAATCTATTTTTATCAGGGGGTAACTGACCATTGTCTCCTTCACATGATGAACAAAAATAGTAACAAGCTTACAGACATATAGTTTAGGAAGAAATAGATTAATATGAAAACCTCCTTACATTTAAGCAGGAAAGCAGACACAAGCCACTGCATGTCACTATAAAGTGTTTGTTGCATTCACCTGTGCATATCCATCTAATTTGCTCTTTTGCCTGTTTAATTTCTGTTATGTTCAGACTACGAAGCGTTATTATGGAAGCTGCTGACCACAGTTTGAGGGGGAGAAGGGTCGCATCTGCAGTGGAGTTGTGTGAGTGTCCTCCAGGCTATGATGGTACCTCCTGTGAGGTGAGTATATCATGATGCAGTCTAGTTCAATGTTGCTAACACTGTGATAGCTGGAAGCAGACAGTGGACCTGTGTTGGTAGAAAATAGTAAGAGAGCTGTCCCTGTTAGGAATTTGCCATGGCTTGACTGGTTACCTTTATTTCCAGGTGATGGTTCATTATATCTGATAATACTTAAAATCTGAAGTTTTACACCTCTGTGGTGATTTCTAACTTATGAAAAGACATGTTCGTTAATAAAAAGGAAGTGAAAGCAATATTTGTACTCTTCAGCCAATTGATAATACAAATGGATGAACACAATTAGAAGGAAAATGGCAGTTACCTGACCTATGCACAACAAAGACGGATGAAATTATTTGAGTTAAAGGGGTTGAGTTTCCTCTTTTGTTTTCCCAGGGCTTTGCACTTGACTTGGAGTTGTTGAGAATTGCACGTGTGTTCTGAGGATTGTGTCACTTTATTTTGTTCCTGTAACAGATAATAACATAGACATATGCTCAGAAAATATCCACTTCCCTAGCAAATTCATTACTTCACACAGAATGTGTTCATGCAAGTGTATGTATGATTAACTACCTCACGTGGGCATAGCTTGGGGTCAATAGAGCCAAAAAAAATTCTTCAAAAGCTTTGCCTTTAAGGAAATAATTTCAAACACCAAGATGCTCTGCTTCACAAAACTACAAACAATATGCCATTTACACAGGCACTCTAGGCATTTGCTTGTCAACTCTCTTTTTCTTTAAAAATTTTCATGATTATGTATGATATTTAGGGTTTAGAGTCTAGTTTCATGCCAAGTGTGGTTGCTTGTTGCTGGGGCTGGATGAACTAATGTAGAAAGAAGGCCTGAAGGAATTAATGGATATTCCTGTCACTTCCAAAATGGTGCAGATGGAAAAATAACTGGAGAAGAATAATTTTTAATAAATAATTTTAAAGCCTGGCCATTGTCTGTCTGTTCAATTATTTTAAGAAAAATGCTAGATGCAGTATCATTGTGTTTCACACTTTTTTTCACTTGTTCATTTATTCTCCCAGTGCAGATTTAAGCATGATGTCCAAGAGAGTAATTGGAAAAGTCCTGGTTGCAGATATTTCAGTATCTACTTTTGTTGTAGAAGCTTAAGGACGTGGGTAGAGTTCCTGTCTTAGTGTTGCTGAACATTATGTCCTTCAGTGCTAAACCTTCTCTTCAATCATAAACAGTCCCGAAATTTGATATATACTTAAGATCATAATCCACAAGAGAAAGGACATATATATAGCTGTAAATTTAAAGTTTCTATGCATGCTATTGGGCATAGAAAAAAAATAGATGAAATTTAAGATTTTCAGACAGACAGTAGCTAAGAAAGTATGGAACGAGAAGTTGAAAATGTCTTTTTTTTTTTTCCAGTTACCATTTTTGTTTCTTCTTCTGAATACTTTCAGGCTTGTTCAACATTTTACTTCTGCCAGTTTCAACCTAGCAGAGTTTCATTTTTATTGACTTTCCCTTTTCTCTTTATTATTTAATTTAATGTATGTATTTGTCTCCTGCATAATGATGATGTGGTACCTGACATAGATGCTGCCTCACTGAAAACAACTATTATTTTCTTATTTTCATCCTATGAATGTTTTGACATGATCAGTCTTCCAACTCCATGTAAATTATGTTGTCTCTTTTAAGATTGTTCCATTATATAAATTTGGAATTTTTTTTTACAAGATTCTGGCCATTTTTACACATTTTTACATGTGTATGAACACAGAATTGCATAAGCAGAGGTAAAGCAGATAAAAATTTAAATTTCTAATAATAATTGCACTCCTTTGTGATAGTTACTTTGCTCCACTCAGGAATTTTCTTGCCTTTGTCTGCACCTTCACATCTAATTGCTCTTCTCCCTCGGATTTGTTCCCATTCTCTGTACTCTTTTACTTCTGTTCCAGAAGAAGTTGTGTTTAACTTGCATCACTATGATGATCAAGAACTTTTCTGACTTTTGAATGTTACATTATTCTTTTCCTAAGAGCTTTTCTGACTTTTGAATGTTACGCAATTCTTTTCCTAGTCTCTCTTCTTTTCCTGTATCTTTTAGTTCTGTTCTAAGATGTGCTATTGATATTTCATGTCTAAGGTCTTAAAATTAGTGACTTTTGGAGCTTTGTCGTGAGCAAAATCATGTGTATCTCTGCACAAAACATTATTTTCAGTCACCTAAAGAGGGAGAAGATTTATAGATTTATGAAGAAACCACTTGCATCTCATGCCAGAGAAAGAAAAATACAGCAATTTCTTTTAACCTGTTTTTAGGTTTTGAATTTTATAACTCTGGATTTTTTTTTTTATTTATGGGATTTTTTTAGGAATGTGTAACCAAGAATGTAAAGAAGGAGAAACAAGGGTCATATCTCAGGTTTTGGAATGTTTTTTTAAAGAATAATTTCAATGAATCTTTAGATTACTTTCAATTTTTCAAGAGTAAGACAGAAGGGGACATCTTTATTTTTATAAAGAAGAGTCTATTTGTTACCTTTTTGGAGAGTGTATGAGAAGGAGAAAAGATTTTCTTTATTAAATGATACTTTTAGTATTCTGTCAGTGCAAAACTTTGTATTATCCACATGCATTTGAAGGTCATAACTCTGTCTTGCACTTTTTTATTTGATGCAAAATTATTGGATCACATGAGCAGTCTTACTGTAAAAGGATAGTTTGCAAAAACTATAAAGCCATTTGTGAGATATATAGTAAGGAAGACTGCTGCTTGACATCTTATTATGAGGAAATGGAGTAGCTGAATTTTCACTGATGAATCACAGTTGTATGGTGTCACCTTTCCTACAAAATTACTGGCTATGCATTTAATATTGATTTGAGTTTTACATTTAAAAAAGAAAATTAAAAAATCAGAGCAGTTTCTTAAAGGAAAATTACTATCCTTTAAGGAGCACAATTTGTAAATAAAAGGATAGCCTTGTTTTCAGCCTGTGCTTTATTTCAGTGTAGCCTTTTGCTGGAGTCCTAACAAGACTAAATGGTATTTTAATTGCTTTTTGAGCCTAAACATCTCAGGGAACATTTTTGTTGTTTTGAGGTTTTTTTCCTCCTTCTCTCTCCTTCAGTATTTTATCTTCTCGCTGTTTTTCAGTCTGTACTTCTTGTTCTCATGCTGTCATATTTCAGTTCTTCATTTCTCTGCTTTATTTTACCATTTCAGAAGAATGATCAAGTTAAAGCTTCCTCTAATCTCACACCTGCGGCTAAGGCTAAGGTCGGTGCAAAGCCACAGCACCAGAAAGAACTTTCTAGAGAAATGTTGGTATTTTTATTCATTTGGCAAGTATGTTTGTTGTGTGTGCAAGCATCAAATCCAACAAAATTTTAAAAATCCCATTCCTTCCTTTGTTCAAACAAGAGTTTAACTTTTTATCTAACTTATCTTGCAGTCATGCTGGCCTCGACACAGGCGTGTGAATGGCACAATTTTTGGTGGAGTTTGTGCACCATGTACGTGCTTTGGTCATGCAGATATGTGTGATGACATCACAGGAGCATGCCTGGTAAGTGTCACTACGGGAAACCATGGACATGGCTAACATCAATCCAATATACCTGTGCAATTGAATTAGTGACCTCTGAGATCTGGAATAATCAAGAAGAAAAAAGCCAGTGAGTAACAGAAGAGATTTTTATGTTGTTATCTTTAACAGTTAAGAAAAAAAGAAGGTTTTATTTATCACATAGGATCTATGTTTTAAAATACAGTCAATAGTTTTAAGGTATGCCATGCAGAAAGCAGCAAATGTATGAATGCTGTTTCATGCAAGATTTATCTTTCCCTCCCTCATTTATCTCCTTCAGAATATTCAATTTATAATATGTAGCAGGTAACTTTGGAAATTCTGTTCTAGTTTGATGAGAAGATATTGGTAATGTCTTCCTTCTTCTAAATTCATACTAAACCTTGAAGGAACACTTAATGAATTCTACTTCAGAAAAGCAATAAAATCATATGATCTCAGCTAAATCAGAGGGGTTTTTTTCTTGTAGACTACAGAGATTTTACGTAGTTACCTACTAATACAGCAAGTCAATCTGTGATATTATCCATAGTACGAACACCGGCACACCACTGTTTCCCGCCTGTTCAGTAGCCTTTTGGAATGGGTGAATTATGCTGAATATACTGTTCTTATTGACTCAAGGGCATTTTTAGTTTTATATTGTCTGACATGGCATGAAGCTTGAAACAACATGTCTAATTTCATTAGTCTTGCAGAAGCACAATTTAAGTCAGTGCCAGTTTAGTGGGATATACTCTCATTTCCCTGCAGAATTTCAAGCAGACTCTGTAATATGCATGTTTCTAAATGTTCCCTTTTATTTCCTGCTGGGAAAATGCCAAAATGAAAATTCAGGCTTTTTCCAATATAATTTGGCACTTAGAATTATTCTTCCTGTTTTGCTCATAGAAGATGTTTAATTGCATTGCAGTGCAAAACAAGACATCCTTAATGTGTGGATCAGTGATGTTTCAAATTGCTTTTTCATGAATAGAAGCTTAAATTTATTCTCAATTTAATTATACTGTAAGCCTCAAAGAAGTACCTAGAATGAAAAACATGTTTGACATGACAGTCATGTTTTGAATCCTTTGCTTAATACTCAGTGAAAATGTTTATCACTGGGGTAATATGGATTTTTGTTTCCTGACAAAATTTTTTTTGCATTAATGATTGTATTCTCCAACTACAGTATTTATAATATCCGTGTGGGATAAAATCAATTAACAGGAGAGAAAAGTAAGGAGGAATCTTGTTTAAGGTATGCCATAACTATCAGCTATTTTGCTTAGGGGTACATAGCCAGATGTAAGTTCTGAGGCTGTTGGCTTCTGTGTCTTCAAGTTGTAGCCCCTGCACAGCTTCCCTCTTTATTTCTGTCTGTAGCACGAGCCTGGATAAAAGAGAAGGCCATGTAGTTTCATATTGCTTTTTGAGCTTTTTGGCTGAACTGTTGACTCAGGCAGTGGAGCTCCCCCTTCTGATGTTTCAAGGGTGCTGGTGTAAGATAACACAGCACTGACAAGGAAGCTGAAGATGCGCTTTCATCTATACACATTATCAAGCACTCTGTATTTTATGTGTTCAATAGCTTATACTAAATCAGGCTATAGAGAAGAGGTGCACAGGGAGCTTAAAATCAGTTCTGGATTTTCTTACAACTTTGAAAGCACTGTAAGTCAGATCAGTTAGTATCCATGCAGGCTATTAAATGCTGCTATTCAATTTGGATCATAAGCCTTTTGAAGTGAAAGAGAGAGAAGTCTGAATGCTGAAAAAGAGAAATGTTTCACATCAAAGGCATTCTTTCTATTGAGGTTTACACAGCCTTTTGGCCTCCTTATTATTATTCATGGTGTTTTTTCAGTAATACAACAGACAATTTAGGCATCTAATTTACTGATATGATACTTCTTTTTGCTCGTCCTTAGCTTTGAAATGTTGAAAAGGAGCTGAAATGTGTTTTTGACTTATGATAAAAGCTCAAATCATCTGCTTCGACATAGGCCTGTATAAAAAGCTCATTTAAATGTATATCTTGCAGTAACCTGCAAAGCCCTTTGATCCCCACAGCAGCCATAGAGAGCTGCATGATACCTCGTTCTCATTACCATTGTGATATACATAAATGCTTTGGTACATAGGGCAATTTGGAACATTCGGAAATATTCTTTTGTACTGTTACACACACACATTTACAGTAGCTTTAGGAGCTTGCTTAAACCTAAACCTTGTGAAAAGCAAGCACATTTCAAGGTGTCTCATTCATTGCAGGATACTATGTTCCTTTTAGTAAGCCTTGAGAAAGTAGATCTTTTTCCCCAAAGATATGCTCAAATTGCCCTAAGTGGGCAGTCCCCAATGGTATCCTTTTCGTATGTATTCCTCTGTGTATAAACAGCAAACACCATGTAGGATGAGGCCGGTGTCAGTGCTGGTGGACATATGCTTTAGTGTTCATCACAAGAGTGACAAAATGTCTTTACCCATCTTCATATACGCTGTAACAAAATGATATGTCCTAGCTGAATGCAGTACAGGCTCTCGCTCAAGGGAAGATATGTAAAACCCTCTGCAACATCCTGATTACAATTGTATTGTAACACCAGGAAACGGAATTGTCTGTGTCATCTTGACATTACGGCAGTTTGAAAATGCTAGAAGAGCTTATTCATGCTTCCAAAGACAGAATACCATTGTCTGGTCTAGCTGGCTCGGGAATATACTAAAATAGGCACCCAGGCTTGCTTTCTTTAGCTGGCTTTTACAGCTTCCCTGGTTGTCTCTGTGACAGGTATCCTGCGGAAGGGCAGCAGCATGCTGAAGGTGCTATCTTGGACTCTGTCATAATCCCTGTATAGGGTTTTATTTTCATCCCTAGCATTCTATTCTAATTGTTTCTTTCCATGTTCATATACACTCAGCTGCATATGCAGGAGTGGTTTTCTGCGTAAATTTTGGGTTCCCTGATACTCAGAATAAAGAAATTCATTTGGTTTCTTCCAAAAAAGGAGAGCTGGCTCAGTAGAAAATGGTGGAAAACACACTCCAGGACATCAGCAAGGAAGTTTGTAGGGAACCAAACTTAAGAGAAATGGCAGTGGCAGCAATGGTTTTCTCAGAGGACCCAACAATACCTAGGAATCCAGACTTGGTAATATGTACACCCATAACGTGGCAAAAACTTGTATGACTTGGGCCACAAGAATATGCTTCTGCTTTAGCAATGATGAAGCGGGATGGAAGAGATGAGACCATGCTTGATATGGCGAGGAAACTCTGTTCATATACAGATGCTGTGCATGGCCCAACACATGCAAGAATTGCAGTTGTAGAAGCACATCTACAGAAATTGGAAGATAAGATAGAGGAGAATCACAAGAAGCTCAGAGAGGAGATTAAAGAGGGCCTTCTCCAAATTTCAGCAGTACAGTTCAGAGGTTCTGTTAACAAATGCAAACATTCCCCAGATGGGGAGAGAAAGTACACCCCATGACATGAGCTGTTTCCTTCTTGTGTGATCATGGGGAAAACACGAGAAAGTGGTATGGAAAACCCACTGCTGCTCTGGCAAAATGAGTACGTGAATTGAAGGAGGCCAAGACTCAGAGAGAAAGTTCCACCAAAAAGGAAGTAGCTCCAGTTGCCCATAGCCAAACTACCAGGTATGATAATGATGGCCTATCCGATTCTTGTGAAGGAACTCTAATATGAAGGCCCAGGGAAAGAAGGATGACCAGGCTTAGAGAGGCCCTGCCTCTAGCCAGGTAGAGGCTAGGAAAAATCGTGTTTTTTGGACTGTGTGGATTCGTTGCCCTGGCACATCAGAACCACAAAAATATGAGGCCTTGGTTGACGCTGGTGTTAGACCAGAGTGCTCAACCCACTACATTAAATTGGTGCCCCGTGTGAGGGAGACAAACTAAAACCACTACATTAATTGGTGTTTCTGCCCTGTTACCGAACCTAACTTGCTACATTCACCAGTGCGGGTCATACATCAACTTTCAGACAAAAATAAATCCTACAGTTTTAATTACACAGAGGTTGTCTATTTGAAGTTTAAAGATGTTTAGAGGTAAAAGATCTCCAGACAACTGGAGCATTCAAAAGAGTGTAAGATGTAATATGTGGAATTTGAAAGCATTAAGTATTTGGACATAAAATTGTTCCCAGCCACAAAGTCTGGATCTGTGAAAAAAGGAATGGATTTTATCAAGCCACTAGATCAATGTGTTGGAACAGCCTCTATTTCCATGGGAATAAAAGGAAAGCAGATATAACGTGCTGAGCAAGTTAGAGAAGTTGGTCATGATCTATTTTATACCCAATCTCATGACATGAAAAAAACCAGTACAGTTTTTCTATGAACATGAAATTAAGACATCAGAGGCTTAAGCATGCTTTAAGGAAATAGTCTCAGTGTAACTAGACATAGCTCAAAACAGATGATGTTCAAAACCATTACTGTACATTTGGCAAGTTTCAAACTGAGATTCAGCCAATTGATATCAAGAAAGCACAATTTTTTCATGAGTGTTGATAACATTTTTAGGATATGTCTACTTCAGTACTTAAAGTACTGTAAATTGTGGCAGATTAGCAAGAAGTTCAATGCATCACTGAAGAGAACAGGCAGATCAGGTCACACCTACGTGCTACATAATCCTTCTTCTTTGTCTTGTAAGGTCCAAACTGGCTCAGGGAGAAAAGTATACGATACACAAGATCATTATTTCTCAGATAAACTAACATACACAGTATGGTATGCTCAGATTTTGGTCCTATATACGTGGGGTTGTCTTTTTTAGTTTGTTTTTAAATTTAAATATTGATTCATTGCTTTTGAACATGCTGGTGACTATGGAAGCATGTACAGACTGGGGATTGAGAGGCTGGAAAACAGCCCCATGGAAAGGGACCTGGGGGTCCTGGTGGATGGCAAGTTGAACATGAGTCAGTAGTGCCCTGGCAGCCGGGAGGGTAAGCTGTGTCCTGGGGTACATCAGGCACAGCATCGCCAGCCAGGCAAGGGAGGGGATTTGTCCCACTCTGCTGTGAGCTGGGGCAGCCTCACCGTGAATATTGTGTGCAGTTTTGGGTTCCACAACATAAAAAAGACATTAAGCTATTAGGGAGTGTCCAGAGGAGGACTATGAAGATGGTGAAGGGGCTTGAGGTGAAGCCATATGATGAGTGGCTGAGGTCACTTGGTCTGTTCAGCCTGGAGGAGACTGAGGGGAGACCTCATTGCAGTTACAGCTTTCTCCTCGTGGGGAAGAGGAGGGGCAAGCACTGCTCTCTCCTCTCTCGTGCCCAGTGACAGGACTCGAGGGAATGGCTTGGAGTTGTGTCAGGAGAGGTTTAGGTTAGATATTAGAAAAAGATTCTTCACTCAGAGGGTGGTTGGGCACTGGAACAGGCTCCCCAGGGAAGTGGTCACAGCACCAAGCTGGACAGAGTTCAAGAGGTGTTTGGACAACACTCTCAGGCACAGGGTGTGACTCCTGGGGAGTCCTGCACAGGGACAGGAGTAGGACTTGATGATCCTACCAGCTGTTGATATTCTATCATTCTGTGATTGTGAGGAAGTAAACACAGAGGTCTGGACTGAGTAGGATTAGACACAGCACATGGAAATGACTGGCGTTAAAGTGCCAGGAAATACTTCATCAAAGTGAAGGTGGTCAGGTCTTTGTAACAAGAAATGTTTTCCTACAAAATGGAAGGTTTCAGGTGTTTTACTTCAGAAAAAGCAGAACCTGCAAATACCGCTCAGCAAGAGATGTGAAGCTTTAAAGTAGTGTATTAGCTTCTCTCACTTTAATAACATCCTTGACATATAAACTGTTATATTCTTCAAAAACGTTGAGATATGTCTGAGGATATTTAAAGTTAACTTACCACAAAAGAAGAATCCATTATTTTTCAGAAAAAGTACAAATAATTTGACATGATGTCTTAAAAAAGCTGAATTGCAGAGGATTTTTCTTTTGAAACACTTAAATTATTTTTGTCACATCTTCTTTTAAAAGCATATTGTTCCCGGCTACTTTTTCGGTATGGCTGGTAGATTCTTTTTGGATGTCAACACTTGAAATACCAATCAAATGGATTAATTAACTTATGGAAGTTGATTTTAACCCAGCTGACTGTTCTAAAGCCATAATTTTAATTGATTAAGTGTTTCAGTAAGTTGGTATTAGCTCACAATCTACAAATTATATTAAAATAGAGTATTGTGCTTAAGGCTTTCATTCCAAATATATGCTCTTTGTATGCATTAGCAATAAGAATGCACCCTTTAAAGCAACAAACAGCATTTCTGGAGGCAAATGCTTTTGACTCCAATGCACGCATGACTGTAAAGGGTATTGTGCTTTTTCATCTGCCCAGGTGCCAAGCACAGTGTGAAAAAGCTTTGTACAAATTATTGCAATCCTGGAAAGCAGTGTAGAAGGAATCAATGTTCCTTAGGATATTTTCTGTTTCCTTATCGAGGATAAATTATGTCTTCCAGACAGTAAGGCTGTTAAATAGCAATCAGTACTGTATGCATGACTTACTAAAATGATAAAACAATTTTAAAGTATTCTTAAAAAACAATTCTAAATTAAAACTCAGGTTTGAAAGTGCCCACACTTAAAAAAAACCACAAACAAACAAACAAAAACAAACCTCCAGAGTTCTTAAGCTGCAGTTTGGATGAAACATTCTGGATTTGATCTGGTTCATTGTCTAAAACACAGCAGAATACACCCTATTAACAAAAGTCTCTCTCATGGCTTTCACTTTGGCCTTTTGAAGTTGACATATGCTTTTTCAGTCCTTTTTTTATTCCATACAAAGCACATCAGTATGGCATTTAACATCCAAAATCATTCCTACTGCTTTCTCTATTTTTGCTTTGTGAAAGGGCTCCACTTGGGTATCTTGTGGGAAATAGCAGTGAAAGGAATAGTGTGGTATGCTAGTAATGTGGGGCAAAGAAAGGAAGCACATTAAGCCAGAAAAGTAATTTTCTGAATCGATTATGGATTCTGTGAAATTATGTAGAATTTCTAAATCCTATATGGTGAGAGGGAAAAGGAAGAATAGAAAGGGTAATTACTCTTTAAAACTTGATTCTTATAAGTCATCATGAGAAGCTTTTTCTCACAGGACTGATTTCCATTCTGCTAAATGATTGTTTAATTTGAGATCAGCCAAAAGCTATACACAAAAATGCAAATCTAGTACTGCCATTTTTATACTGCTTGTTTTGTATGCTCAGTCTAGTTTCTCTCCTATTATGCAGTCACATAGATGAACACAAACTGTTGGATAGCAACCTATACATGGTATACTTGCTTCTACTTATGAAACAGAGGCTGGATTCTATTCTAGCAAATAAGAATTAAGTAATTCAGGCTTTGCTACTGTTTACTGTCAGCCATATTCCTTGTAAAATGAACTAATGCACTTACAAGTCAAAAGTAATAATTCTTTTTTATAAATTATATTGTATGGGCTGTATTTTTGGAATTAACATCTGAAAACAGTTTGTCACAAAATAAGGCCTGTTGCAAGACTGCAATACTAAACGTGTTATGCTGCTTTAAAAGTTGGTTTTCTTTAAGCAAGCTAAAACAATAATACAGCTGTTGTGTGGTGTAAATTTAAAGGTTTTCTTTTAAATATTCTTTTTGTTTTACATAGAAAAAGGTTATCCACAAGAACATACGAAGCACTGATTGTGGCAGCTAACCTGTAGAACTGTTTCTCAGCAAGCCGCAGAAAATAAGGATACATGTTGCAGACTGTTTTCTGTATACAAGTTGTCTAATTGTCAATTTCTACTTTACATCTTCTGTTTAGGACTGCAAACACAACACAGGTGGTTCCTATTGTGATAGATGCCTACCTGGCTTCTATGGTGATGCGACTAAAGGGACGGCTGAAGACTGTCAGTTGTGTGCTTGTCCCCTAAACATACCTTCTAACAAGTAAGTTGTATATTTATTGCATATTGCACTTTTCCCCTTAATAAATTGCATAATTTCTTAATTTATATTTTTACATGTATGCTTGAGATATTTTTCTTCTTTCAATCAAATAATATATTCTGCAATATAAACTTCTATTTTTATGACTGTACAGAGTGCTTAACTAGGCAGATGAAGACAAAAGCTGGATGAGACAAAGGTAGAAAGAACAACACAGAATTTGGATGACTGCTTTTCAAATGAATAACTAGGATTTGCTTGTCTGTCCTCCTTAAGGGTAGTTGTTTTTTGTGTTTCTAGCTGAATTTTCAGATTTGATATGTGGGTTTTTTCTGCTTTTACTTTTCCTTCTCTTCCAGTCTACATTCAGTGATTTGCTTGGGATTTGAATTCATCCTTAGATATTACAAGTAAAAATATTTTGTCAGCGTATCTCAGAAAAAAAACCTGTAAATTTGTTTTATTAAATAAAAATACAAGTGAAAAGTTATTCAAAATTCTGATCTAAGAACCAAAGTTTCTTTCATTACAAAAGCTTGTCTATGCTTCTCACGTAACTTAATAGACAAGTGGCTTGAACATTTTCTCATTGTTTTTTTCAGACAGTACCTGGAAAATAATAGTACCAAAAGCATTTTACATGATACACCTGAATAAAACTGTTCTGAATCTTGTCGGCAGCGTTGCATCCTATTAAAATTGCACTGATCAGAGCTGGAATGGTCTATACACTTATGAGCGGGAATTCCAGGGAGTTGTAGAATGGAAGCCTGCCTTCATGTTAACACAGCTCTTGAGTTGGTTTTATTAGATGTATATATATGGGTTTATTGTTTCTGGTGCTCAGGCGTGGTTTCTCTGACATTCTCATTACTTGGTATTTCCTTGCCTCAGTAATCAATTATCTTTCTCTTGTTTGAGAACACTGTGCTGACAAAAAAGGAAAAACTCTTACCACATTTCTGTCTTGCACAGATGTGCAACGTACCAAGTCAAATAGATTGAATTTAGGGTATGATTGGCGGAGTGCCTGGGGACCTCCATTTTGTAGTCATGGTAGTTCTGGGAGCTTTGCTTTCCTTTTTTGAAGTTAACAGTCCCCTTTTTAACATTTAGTTTTATTGAAAAATATAGGTACAGAGCAAACACACAATACAAATGTTCTTTGAACAGTGAAAATGTGTGAGTCCTGAAGCCCACAAGGTTTAGCTTTGCAGAGTTCATTGTAAGGTTCAAGCTCTCATGATGTTACAGCCTAGACCAATTATTAAGTTTTTTTATGAGGAAAAAAGAGGTTTTAAAGATTTGATGGGTTACCTGAATGCTGTTAAAATATTTCTTTGCCTTCTTACTTAGTTGCCAGTGAGTTTGTTATGCTAGGGATAATATTTGCAAAGAATTCAGATACCTTCACATGAAAAATAAACTTCTACCAAGTCATGTCACTATACAGATGTAGTATATGTCATGTTCTTTCTGAGTAACTGAATGAGTGACTAATTGTATGTACAAATTATTATAAATAGCTGTGTATAGATTTTAATTCCTAAAGTATTTAATTCCTAACATGGCATGACATGACAAATGTAGGTCTCTCAACTTGATACTAAGTTCCTGCTGTATAGAGAGTATTGTCCATGTAATAAGCCTGTGAGATATATTTCTATTAAGAAATAAGTTTTATGTTTTATAGCAGTGTCTCATTTCTTTATGATGTTTATAGAGGTCCCTTCACTGTTCTCACATCACTTGACTCTTTTTCTTCGCAATGCCGCATAAAGTGGAGAATTATTCCAACAGTTGTAGAAATGATGTGTGATTGTGTTGTTCTGTCGTTGACTTCAGTGAATTTAGCTGCTGCTAATACCCTTTCCTGTTTCCTCATGGCAGGAGTTTCCATATGCAGACACTGAAGCCAATCATGTGCCTTCTGAAGCACAACAGTCATAAATGGCTTGCCACATGTCAGAAAAGGGCACTTAGCCAAATCAGGAAACAAAAATTAAGTTGATTAAGCTTGTTTTCTACATTCTGGGTTGTATTTTCTTCTTTTTGCATATATCTCCATGATATATGCAGATGAAATCAATACCCATGTTATAAATGGTCAATGAAATGAACATGTGACTTCTTTGTCCTATGTCTTCTTGTAAACATACCACAGTTAGAAACTGTTTTAACATTTTTAGTCCTCAAGGAGTTTCAAACGAATTCATTTTTTTTTCCCATAATTTCTAATAAATATAGAAGTTTGGGATAATTACTGCTCTTCCCTTGATGTAGCCATAACCTTAAAATGGGTAATGAAGACTCTGACAGGAGTGCTTTATCACTGGAAATGGGAGATAGAAGATCTCTCACTCAGCCTGGGAAGGTCAGGAGTAAATTCACAGCATGTGAACTAAGAATTCGGGTTGGTCTCAGAATTTTAATATTTTCTTGGAGAATTAGATAAAATCAAAAAGATATTGTCAGGGGATATTTTCTATAACACACTAGGAAGCTTTTAGGATGCCCTGTCTCCCACCACAGACTTATGACATACATACCCATACTGTGTATTCATACTTGTCCTGTGTCCTGACTTGTATTAGTGTTGTTACCATATGGGAAAACTGTAAAGAGTGATGATAATCAAGAGGGGGACTACAGTTTTTTGAAGCTTGTTTTGACAAATCAATACTCACAGTTCATTAGTGTTTAGCACTAGTGAGTAATGAGACTCTCAGTAATCAGGAAGATAAACTCTTCTTTTTGCAGCCTGCTATCATATATTTCCTTTACAGCATGCAAATGGGAATTTCTCAATATATTAATGTTTAGTGTTGAAATGTGGTCCAACTCTTAAGTCACAGGAAGAATCAAGGAGTCAAGGTCTGAGCATAAGCCTTAAAACATGGAAATTCTACTATTCATCATTATTGCTTAGTAATAATAAGTACATTATCATTATTATTATCATCATTATCATCCTTACAATTATTATCATTATTATATTTCAAATTTATGCAGTTAAATTCAGAGCTCTTGGTGGAGCTTTGGTACAGTCAATTTTGTACAATGCTATAATGAGCTGTGATAGCATCTCTACAAAGTTTCCCATGAAGCTCTTGGAAAGAGTGAGGTTGGGACTAACAAGCAGGAACTTATTTGAAGTAAGTCAGGGGCTGCTGATTATATTCAATAGTTATGTGTGCTTTCATTGCTATTAAAGAATAGAATGAACAATTATTTCTTCTTCAACTGGGTCTCCATCCATTCATGAATGGATTATTAAGTAAATGACATTGCAAATAACACAAATGTAATCCTTATGGGAAAGAGAAAAATCCCAGCACCTCTCTATGTTTGTTGGACCTGACCATCCCACATTTTTCTTACTGATCTCTTGTATTTGTGGGATAACACAGAATAAAGAATAACTGAGGACTGATCATAGGATAGATGACTCCTGAGAAGTGGGGTCTAGTCACCAGCAGATAATCACATTAAATGATGCTAATTAAGATTTCTGTCCTCTTTGGGCCTATTACTTTCCAGAAACTGTCATGGTATATCCTGCTTTAATATATCCAAGCTCGGATTATGTCTATTTGTTATTATTGCAACATGCACTGTTACCTGGAAAATACATTCCTTCTGCTGTCTTTGTTGGAGCAATTCTATTGCTTCTCAAATTCTCTTTTCCTAGGTTATAAAAGATAATTTAGCATATTTTTTCACACAGGTGCTTTGTTTTCCCCCTTTTAATAGTCACCCCACTATGCACCCACTCTCATTCTTTCATTTCTTTTTTTTTCCTTTTTCTATTTTTCTATTTAGTTGGCCAGAATTGGTTACCATTATTTAGATGAGGCTTTACAAAGATGGTTGTATGTCTCTCTCTCTAATAATCATTACAGAATTACAGAAGAACAGATATTGCCTCTTCTTCTGTGTAGTACCTTTTAGTGTGTCAAGAGGTTTCTCCAGAAAAGTGTGTTAAGGAAGAAAGATTATGGGAAGCAAAATGCTAGCAGTGAAGGAACACAGTTCAGAGTTAAACACAGGCATTGAGAGATGGAGCTTGCAAATGGCTACAGTATCCTTATTTATAAAAAAAAGAGGGGGAAAAAACCAAACCAGACAAAAACAATTAGAGTGTAACAAAGAGGTAAAGCTTTCTAGTCTGAAAGCTATTCTTAAACTTCAACATGCTTGTGTGGCCTGTTGCTTGAGGTCATTGGCACTCGATTAACTCAAACATGCTCTCTGGGAAGCTGTACCAGATATTTCCCATTTTGCCCCTCCCCTTTCTTGTTCACTGGGTTCCTTTCACAGCTGACTATACACAAAGTTAACTGAACTTTTAATCGGTTGTCCTTCAGAAAGATTTATATAGGGGCCATGTTATGGCACATATTGTTTTGCCAGGCCCTCGGGGGCACAAACAAACAGCTGTACATTCCTGCCTTTTTAATGGTATGCAGACCACTCACTGGCAGGCTCAAGTCCCATAATAACAGGCTATTGGGATGCTGCCATCCGCTGCTCTATATTCAGTGTTGCAGAAATAGCAGAGTCATTCCAAATTCAATTTGCTGGAGTCGAACTTAAGCCCCATGTCCTAGACCAGAATCACTTTTCCTGGGTACTGTTTTGCAAATTAACAATCTCTGAAGTGGGAAGAGAGCTATGCTGCTAACCATCTTTTCTTTGTGTTTCTTCCTTGTCCCTCTTCTTTCTCAACATCAACAACACAGCTTTAGCCCAATGTGTCATTTTGACCCACATCATGGATTAATATGTGATGAATGCCCAGCTGGCTACGTGGGACCACGCTGTGAAAGGTAAGCCGGCACCATGCTTTTAGTCATATGAGACCTGAAACAAAAGTATTAATCACATGGAAATGTTCTACCTTTTTGTTACCTCCCCTTCTCCTCCCCATTCCTGTTCTGAAACTCACTGAAAGAATTCCTGTGCATTTTCCTCTGATATTAGATCCATGAATTTGTATTTTTCTTATGCTTGTTTTATTGCTTTATGGTAAAATGTAAGCTTTCCAAGAAGCATTTGCTGATAAGAGTCTTTGTTAAAAAAGTTTCTTCTAGCTTTTCTGTCACTCTTCTCAGATTTTTATAAACCTTCTGTCTCTTGTGTCATTTGAATGTTTAGAGCATGGTGATTCAAATACGCAGTAAATTACTGATGTTTCACTTAGAGAAGTTAATATGCAGTGAAAATACAACTCTTCTAATAGGTTATTTGTAGATTTTAATTATTTTTAAAAGAATATTTTACATATAGCAAGTAGAACAAACTAGGCTTTAATGACAAAAAAGAGATAATTCTCCTTTGTCAAATACATAGAAAAGTTCAGTGTATATTTCCTGCACTTATTGCTAGCTTTACAAAGGTATTATGCTGAAAGGATCATGTGGAGAATTTAAATGAAACAAAGAGCTAGTGTGAGTGCTAGTGCTAAGCTCCCAGGAACCCCGTTCCACAGGAGGTGAGACCACACAGGCAGGGGATATCACCACAGTGTCTGCATGCCTTTGGTCCCTTGGGATTTCACATGGATTGAACAGATTTCAAGAGCAGTTAGTGTGCCAGGGAACCTCTGCTCGTTGTTTGGAGGTCATGATGAATCAGTTTTGGCTTTGTCTCCATGATCCTGCCAATAACACCTTTTTTAAGAGGGGCTGGGGAAGCCAGATAACTGTGTAACACCTGGCTAGACAGTTAAGGGACATGAAAACATGGCCCTTGTGTTTCTTAGTAGGTTTTTGCCATTTGGCACTTCCATGAGCTGCTTGAAGCACTTTTCAAGGCAAACCCTAAAAAAAGGTAAGGCTTCTAAATGAAGACTTAAAATATTCAGGCTGGGATGAGAAGTAGGAATAAACCAAGAGTAAGAGACAACCAGAAAAGCAGAAACCTGACCATACGCTGTGAATCTCCCTATAGTCCCCCCTTTCCAATTTACAACCACTTCCTTTTAAATTCCCTCTTGTGCTATATCTGTCCTGAAGTGAGAGTGCAGGCTGTCACCTGTTTCCACCCATCATCACTGAGTCTGCTCCTTCTGCTGCTATTTCTGCCTGTCTTTTCCTGTCTGTCTGGGAAGTCATCACCTTCTTTCAGCTAGTGGGCTGTGAAGTTAATGATGGCAGGAATAAATCACATCAAGAGCACTTTGGTGGCAGTTTGTCAATGCAGGGTCATTGACAGCTTCCATTAGCAACAAGTGCTGTTTCTGAGTGGAGCACAGGCTGTAGATGCAGTAGGACAGAGTCAGAATAAATGGCTAAATTGGATTTTAGCCTGATCTCCTAAGGAAATGAGGCTACTGTGATCCTTTTGTGCCTGTCTCTCTGGCTGCCTGCAAAGTCATCTGCACTTGTAGGTCAATTTCAACCAAATTTGGCAGAAGGTAGGAGGGCTCAAAGATGATAATTGTTCCTGAAGGTTTTATGAAAAGAAGGGGCTGAATAGAAGTTAGTAAATCAGGATGTGTCATAGCTAAGGGGTAGAATACTGTGTGAACTCACACCTGATTAAACAGATAGAGAGAGAACAAGAGAGATTACTAAATGTTCTGCCCATAAGAAAACTTTCACAGGGCAAGGAAAAAGTGCTGGTGTAGCCTGAGGGATTACTCCCTGCTGAATAGCAACATCCTGCAGCAAATAATCAGCCCTTAGCTTTGTAACCATGAGATATAAATCCACTGGAAATTAGGCCATTAATTCCAAAGCTCACAGAACTATTTGCTTTTAATTGTAACTGTTGTGGCACGGTTCGAGCTGCTCGGCACCGCAACCTTCCTGCAAGCGTCTCCACTGGGGAAGGCGCTCTGGGCAGGGTGGAGAAGGCACACCAGTCCCACACGCACAGCCGGTGGAAATAGGGCTACAGAGGCAGGAGGGGTCTCTGTATGGGTTCCCAGCAGCGTTTATTAATGGCAGAGGTCAACACCTACACAGCGACGGACCTCAGCACCCATCCACACTCTGGTAGAGTGCAGGGACAAAGACAAGGAGAGGTGGAGGGTCCAGGTTTAAGTATGGGTGCAAATGGGGGAGGAGTCAAGCGGCAGGGACCAATCAACGGGAAGGGCAGGTGGGAGAACAAGTACATACACCTGGGGAGAACAGACAGAGGGGCAAACTCGTGGGGAAACAGAGAATGGAGAACTCACTGGAAACCAATCTTGTATGGTAAACTGGGGGGCGAGGTGGCCAACAGGCCAGCTACCAGTGGGGTTATGGGATACAGAACATGGCCATACAAGGCAAACAGGGGCAGTGTAACTGGGGTAACCGACATCTGGTCCTTGGTCTTCCATGGGAGAAGCCAAAGCCTAGGGGACGCCCTCCCAGGACATCCACAGTAACAGGTTGTTCTAAAATGTCTGCAGCTGTCAATAATAATGATCAAGAGAAAGCATGTTGCCTTTTGCTATTAGCAGTGGTTGTATAATTGCTGAGAGAGTTTACATGAAATTCTCTTTCATTTTAGCAACTACAAAGTGACAAGTGATCTGAGCCACGTGATTCATTAGCTGAACAATGCTAAATTATCATGACAGACTAAGTATCATGAAGTGAGAGTTCACAGCACTGTACTTATTTGGCCTAAAAATATATCCTCTATCCCCTAGGGAGATATAAATCTATATCTGATTTGTAAAATGTCAAAAAAAGATTGCTACTTCTGTCACTGGAACTCTCAGGAAAATGGTGCCATAATTGCTCAATATTCTGAGGGGTCCAGCTCATAACATGATCAAAATAATTGCAGATATAAACTGTGTTGGGAGTTATCACATATCTATAATTGTAGAGAGAGCTCAGCCTTCCCATCTAATGTTAGACCTAATTTTAAGTTAGACGTAAGTTTTTCCTTTGCTCACTGCTCACTTTTCTTAAGGCGTATGAGGTAGGATGGCCATTCTCTTAACTTCATAGAAAGGATGTATTAGAATGACAAAAGGTTGTCTTTTTAGCCCAGCACATTTACAGGATGTTTATATCCATTTTCCAAATACAGTCTTGATAAGGAAAAGAAGCAAAATAGCTGAGAGTCTAACTTTTCCTGTAGGACTCCATGATTTATGTATATGGTTCCAGTGACCTTTTCCTCCTGCAAGGAGGGTCAGTGTCCCTCATGTGTGAGGAGAAGAGTGAGCTGACCTGTGTCCCTGCTTACCCCCACCTCCCCTATTCCTCATGTCAAGCACAGAGTGCCACCAGCCACAGTCTCTCATGAGTATCGTGGCTTCAAACTGCTGCTCATTGTAGCAAATATAATTCTTCCAGTAGTGCCAGAGCAGCACGTCTGTGTTGCAGTACTGATGGGAAAAGGGTCAAACATTTCAGGAGATTTGATACAACAAATGTGTTACGCAGGATTGTTTGCAGCTGGCAAAGGTAGGCATTCTGACATTAGAAAATGCAAGATTTATAGCTGGTCACACAACAATAACATCTGTGCCGTACATCTGAGTTAAGATATCTCGCTGCGTGCTCACAAGCCGTTTCTCCACGGGGCTTTTGCCTGATTTTGTGCGCAGGTTGAATGCACATAAATTTCAAAGAGTCTGTAAAAATAGTATTTCCAGACTTTCAAGTGTTTGGATTTGCAGGCTTAATTAACTCTGTCTCAAGGGCTTTTTTTCCAATAAATATAAAGAAATGTATAAAATAAGCCTGTGTTTCGACGCATATATGTGTGTATGCAAAGCACCATATAGACTGCTATGAGGAATATTAACTCCATACTGACCAGGCCCAGTACACATTCATACACATATATTTAAGTAGTAGCCCTGTATTTGGCACCACTTAGGCTAAAGAAAAGCAGTGTCACTCACAGACACACCTGCATTTGAGAATAGAAAAGAAAAATATGGACACAATCTTTTTTCACTGCTTTTACTCCTATTTTTGTTTATTTTTTTTAATCTCAGAGGTGTTATGTTATAGTTAGCAGTCATTTATTTATATGTGTATTTTGTGTAATGCATAAAAGTAATTTTCCATGCCACGTACTTATTGGTGTTTTTTAATTTAAACCTTCCCAAACATATATTTCTTTGAACCTGAGAAAAGAAGCTGAAGTAGGAATGTCCTTAGGGGAATAAAGACGGAACTAAGGAAAGTGGATTTTTTTAATCTTCCTCTGCAACTTCAGGAGAAGTGGGAGAAAAAGAGGAAGAATTTACATAGATACATGTATACAGTTCTCTTTAAGCTTTAACTGGTTTAACCCTACTTTCAGGATCGTCTTCAATTGCATTTGAGATTATGTAGGTGCATAAGTAGAATATGGCTATGTGATGGTAGTGGGTTTTTCTAATTTTAATTATCAAAGCCTAAACTGATGAGAATACAAAGAGTTATTGAGATCTCTTGCTGTTAATAGAAGGAAATTATTAGCAGTGCATTTTACACAAACCATTGGAGTATTCTTTCTGTGAATTGCTTGGTAAGTTTCTGTAAATGCTGTTAAATACAGAACTAACCCCTAAAAGAAAGAGGAAAACAAACACACATTAAGTGAAGTTAAATATATTGGTAGGACCAAGAGATACAGATTTATGACAAACACACCAGTAGTACGTTAGCAAAGCATGAGTTAACTTCAGACATAATTTGGTTTAGGTAAATTAAGAAAACTGCATAAATTACCCAGATACTCTCTAATTTTGATAAAACATGGCTATTAATCATTACATGTTAAGATACATTCCTGACCTTTGTAACTGAGATGTCATCACTGAAAAAAAGCTAATTTATTTTGGCAAAATTAAGCTAAAAATTAGTCTTTTGTAGTTGCTGAGATATCCTCCATCAAGGAAAAAATTATCTTTTTCTTTGCAGGAAATACAGTAAATTGCTACGTTTATGACAGGTTCTGAAAATAAAATACCTGAATTATTCTAATGACAAGATTTTGATGTCTTGTTGCTATGAGGAGGTAATTTTGAGAGATGAGTGTGCTACCGGAGTGGGCTAGATTGTGGAAATTTTACTCATGGTCTTGAGTGCTTACATACACCCAAACCACTGGACTGTTTATACATATTATTCATCTGTGGTCTGCACTGTGGATATTTTAAAGAATGGAAAAAAATCCTATTTTGTGTAAAATTACAAAAAACCTGTTCAATTAGTTCTCACTATTTTTTCTTCCCTGCTCTCAGTTATCCAATTTTTATAATCTTTGTAATCTTTGCTGATGATATTGAATAATATTTAGTCTATGTTTAGCCAGCTTTGCTTAGGATCCAATTAAAAGCTTTATGAGATATTCTGGAAGCAAGGAAAAGGATGAACTTGACGCACACAAAGGGACAAGAGTGACAGCATAGTGGAGCGCTGCATTCCTGTATTAGGATGATACACAAAACCTTTTCTCAACCATGCCATCCAGTACTACTACAAAGTAGAGAGGATATCTGTGTACATTGAAGCTGCATTCAAACCGACTTTAAAACAGTAGGAAAAATTAATTTGTGCGATGTGCTTTATGTACTTTCTGTTTTCTTTATACTAATTGGAGTTCATCCGAGATGCGCATGAATAAATTCATTAGCTAGAACTGTGCAATTTTTCTTCACTATCAACAAGTTGTTCTTACTGTGAAATGTGAGCAAATGTAAAAGAAAGGGAAAGCAGACCAGAATATAAATAGGGAATAGGCTGTGAGATGAGTAGAAATTTGCTTTAAATACAGACTCATGTTAGATTAGATTCATTAACCTGCTTTACATGGTACTCACAAAAAATTGCAGGTGGGCAAGCTGGAAAAGAATGTGATATTTTCAAACAACTCTCTTAAAATATGGAAGGTATAGTACACAACAACATAGGTCCTGTGCTAATGAGCAATCTTTTTGTTACCCACCTGTACACAGAGATTAGCAATCCATTAATTGAGCAAATCTGACCACGCAGTAGATCAGGGGAAGTCTAAGTTGGGGGAACAGATCTTGTTAGGTGAACAAATTTATGTCTGTATTACATTCTAAAGGTGTTTTTCTAAACTAAAGACGTTTTTAAGGTAGAGGGAAAAAAATCATCAGGCTTGATGGTGATTGAGTACAGAACATCTGTACATAATGTGCTGAAAGACAAAAGTATATCTAACATAGAGGTATAGAATAGTTGGGTTGGAAGGGACCTTTCAAGGTCATCTAGTCCAACCCCCCTTCCTCTAGAGTGCCACTAAGATTTCTTGCTATGCTTTGTCTCTCCTTCAGTGCCAGTGACAAGATTTTTCTCCCACTGAAGTCTAATTACTAGCAGAACTGGCAGGATTTCAGCTGGTACTGTATCTACAGTATTGTTAAAAAATAGAAGGAGAGAGAAAGAAAAAAGATGCTTAAGACACACTTGAGAGAAGATCAAATAATTTTTGGTGATTAGGGAGGCAACAGAATTAAATGTTTCTAACAAGAGGATTATTTAAGGGTCCTAACTGATGATGTCTTTTACCTTAGGTGTGCAGAAGGCTATTTCGGACAACCTCTAATACCAGGGGGATCGTGCCAGCCATGCCAGTGTAATGACAACCTTGACTTCTCTGTTCCTGGCAGCTGTGACAGCTTGTCTGGTGCTTGTCTGATATGCAAGCCAGGTACAACAGGCCAATATTGTGAGAGGTGTGCTCATGGATATTTTGGTGATGCTCTTCATGCAAGGAACTGTCAACGTAAGTCACGAACTTTTACAGCTCCTGACAGTATTGATCTATCCTATAACTTTGTTCCTGAAAGGAAGATTGTGCCTCTCTATGTGTAAGCCAGAGAATGATACAGCTCTAATAATGATACTCTGCATCTGCATCTGGAAAGGGAGGCTTTAAAGTAAATAGAAAGAAGAACTTATTAAAAAAGCTCTAGTTGAAGCAGAAATGGGAAAAAAACAATGGAGCATTGCATGGGTGCAAAAGGTTATACTAAATGTCAGATCTACAAAAATAAATACAAATAAATGAGAAGTATTCACTGAAAAGTGCTATAAACTACCCAGAAAAATCCTGTTCACTTGTGAGATTGAAAGGAGGGAGTGATGTTTCAGTTTCAGGATGCATTTCTGGCAGCATTTGTAACCTGTTTCCCACTTATATAATCTCAGTAAGAATTGGAAGGTGCTGCTGCGTGCAGGTCAAGATTCTCCCACGTGCAAATCGGACCCTAAAATCTCTTAGATAATTTTTCTAAAGTGCTCTGTAGGAAGATACTTGGCGCTTCAGCGAGCTACTGCATCTCAGCTGAGCAGTGGCATGTTATTCAAGTATCAGCCCCAGCACACCCTTCCCCATAGTGATTGCAAAAAATTATTCAGTGGAGATGAAAGATTTGGTAGGAACATGAGCTTTTCTTTCTGCAGGAGGCAGTGGATCTCTCTGAGGCGTTGCTGACACAATTCAGAATGCATAACAAGTGCTTTTAACTTAAAAACATTCTTCACGTACTCTTCCTTCACATTCTGAGAAGTGGAATAAAACAGGTTACGAACGGTCCTGAAAGAGCCAAGCATTTTATTTCACTGTCACAAGGATTTATTCCTGTTTGATCCATTATAATAAACAGAAGAGTAACTCCGCTGAGTACAAAGAATCTCATAGCAGGATAAAATTACGCAAGTAAAAGAGCTGGGGCACTGTCTTACTGCTCTGTGTGTAGGAACATGGGGACCACGTCTGCAGTATGTGTTGTGAGCAGAGAAGTCTTGAGGCATTGGCATCCATTTCCAGGACTTGCCCTATTGGCAACTTGCATCTAAAAGTGAAAATCCTAGGTTATGTTGGACCTCCTGAGAGTGTGTGGGAGCCGATGAGATGCAAGTTTCTCAGCTAAGGGCAATAAACACTGATGTGCACAAAGTCATAGATAACCACGAAGACATATACCTGTGTAAATGCTTTCTGTACCTACTTGACACAATGCCAGAAAATTTTGGACAATCCTATATATTCTCTCCATAAGTTAACAGGTGATGATGAATGATGTCATATAAGTTAGAATGTTAAGTGCATAAAGTGATTTAAGAAGTATATTTCAAAAATTATAGCTTCCAGTAGCTTGTCACCATTCTTGAGTCATCAATAGGACTGGTGCTTTGACCATTTCCACAGTAGTGACAGGTCCATGAGAGATTTTATATGAGGAGAGTTTGGAAAACACACAGTTTTTAAAAATGTTAAAAAGAAATACATGTTTAATGTTGAATTACAAGCTTTGCTTTTGTTGTTAGTATCCTTGACATGGAGAGCCTCCTAATGTATTCATATCCTTGTGCTTGCAGTTACCTTGTATTCATCTACTCTCTGCCTTTCATGTGGGTTTTCTTCTTTGCACAGGATTTTTTATTTCCTTTGCAGACTTCCATGAAGTTTGCCCTGCAGCTACAATATCAGAGGAACTGTGCCTTTACTTTGTTGTTTTCAATTTTGTTCCTTATTAAAAAGCCAAATCCAAGAGTATTGCAAGGCATGAATTTGCTTTCAAATTACTGTTTGAAATGTTTCTTGCTCTTTCTCAGTACAGTGCTGTTGTGTGCATTAACCATTTCAAATGACAGTACAGCTTTATATCATCATAGCATCTCTGAATTTTTCGGTGTATCTCTACAAAACTATAAATCTAAGAACAATGAGTAAATGTCCTGGGCTTATTTGATTTGATTCTAGTAGGTTGTTTTTTGGAGTGAAACAGCTCAGTGTGCAGAAGCAAATACGTGGAGGTTGAGCTGACGGTAGTAGAGCTCAGTGTCACAAGATGAATTGAAGCAAATAATCAAGTCTGCCTACGTACCAGTGTATAGGTACTACCCTTGTAAGAGAATAAACGTGTAGCTTGATCATAAATACAAGCTCATAAATATTTATAGAAATCTAGAGAGAATGAAGGATCTTGACCAATGTCATTTGGGAAGAAAGTAAGACAAACTTCTCCAACAGGCTGCATTGTATTATAACAACCGTTTGGAGGTTTGGACAAGAGCTAATTTTCCCAGTAGAGGTGAATGAATAGGAAGGCTCTAGGTAAGATAAATGCAATTTATCAGATTGAGTAACAGTTTATTAGATGAATAGGCCTGACTGTATGTTTCTTCTGTGTGTGCATACTGCCAGAGTCAAGAAAAACAGTCAAAGTCCTGATATTCCATATTCTCTCTTACCACTGCATTGCACTCAGTTGTCTGTGACTGAGTTAAGACACCATGGAGTGCTGCTTGTTATAATATGTAATATAAATAGGACAAACTCATCTGTTTATAAAATCAGTGTAAGTTTTCTTTTTGATTCTTGTGTTGTCATATGTCTGATAAGCAAGAAAATTCAAATCAGACTGAGCTTGGGTTTTGAGGTCTGTATGAAAAGGTTGGTGAAATACTTTAATTTGCATTGAGGATTGTAGTTTGTTGAGTCTGAGCTTTAGCATCATCTTTCCTCACTGAGCATTTTAATTAGCTATATACTCAAAACATACATATATGTGATACTTATCACCATGTATGGTTTGGAGTGTCAGCAGTTTTAAAACATATATATCAGGGTAAAGAGGGCTGTGTACAGGATGAAAAAGGTAAATTACAGATTTGTTTAGTATTGAAGGCTGAGAGTGAAAGGAAAAGATAAGCAATGTTAATTATATCAGAAGTGTCTTTTAATTATTACTTTTTAAAAAATATATATTGTAAAACAGAAGATCAAAATCTCTGAAGGTATTACATGACTGGTATGAACAGCAGAACCAGCACAGTTTTGTTACTTACTCCAGAACTTTTGCAAACATTTGAGAAACAATGCCATGAACAGAATGGCAAGTCATAAAGTTGCTTTCGTTAAGAGAAGCAACTTCTGCAGAATACCTCAAAAGGAGGGATAAAAACCCCACACCAATACTTCCAATTTATAATTAGAAATTGTAAATTAGCAAGCTCAACGAAGTAATGAGGAAGGTCCTATTGTAATAATCTATATATAGGAAAAGTGTAACTGCCTTGTCTTGCATAGCACCCTCTGACATGTAAGTATGCAACTGTCATGTGTTCACTGTTGGGACTTTTAAGTGTTTCTTAAAATGAAGGTGTCAAGTTGAGGAAAAAAAAAAAGACATGCAGATAGGGCACTTCAGGAAGGCAAAATGTGGACTGGAGCCCAAATTTAGAGAGTAGATTGGTAATTGGTGTAGAGATGTAGATTCATTCCCCTATGAGCGGGGGAAAAAAAGATGTGCAGGAACCAGCTCACACTGATGGAATCAGCGACTGCATGGTTATAGTCCTTGTGAAACCAATCACATCCCTGTTCTCTACTGTGAGTGCTAAGGGGTTTTTTTCCAAATCTCTGCATGCCAAAAGGATTGAAGAACACGAAGGTTCTTGTGGTTGAAGAACATAAAGGGTGATAGACATTTTCCCCAAAATTTTTCTTCTACTAAAACATAAGAATTTAGGAGCCAAAAGCATTGCTGTTTTCCTCAAGAAACAGCATTTTCATTGCCTTTTTAAATCTTCAAGAGAGCACTGCAATGAGTTAAGTTGGTCAGCTGGGTTACATTTCCTTTGGGAACTGTGATGCTGTTGCTGAGACAGAAATCCTGGAGAGTCATGGTTGCAGATAATCCGTGGTATGTTTTTCAGTGCAGCCTGGGGCATGAGAGCATTACTGCCCTTGTAGAGAGTCAACCTTGTACTGGGTTTGCAGCCTGCCAACATTTCCTGATGACTACATGAACAGGGAGTGAACTCCAGGACAGCAGAACCAGCATGTGGAGCAGTAACACTCCCACTGGCTGGAGCTACATCCTTTACACACCCTGTGGAAGGGTCTGTGCCCTTTTTGTACTTTAATCTCAGCACTGCCCTGCCCACTCCAAGTCTCTGGACATGTATTCATGCCCTCAGTATCCTGCTTTGATCTGAGAGGAGCATCTAAAACAAGCAGTTAATGAACTTGAGGCAAAATTTATGACTGCAATAATTTGGAGCAAAATTCAGCATTAATATGGGCAGGTTAATGTGTCAGTGTATGGGAGCAACACCTTCCTGCTTTACCCAGGCTGGGCATTTCTCAGGGTGGCAAAAGCTGCACTGTAAGCATTTGGCTATTAGATTTAGCTTCAGGGAACACACTGACATCTCCTTCTTCTTTCTCTACAGCCTGTCACTGTCACATGAATGGCTCCTTCTCGGAGATCTGTGACTCTCGGACGGGCCAGTGTGAGTGTAAAGCCAACGTCATTGGGCGCCGCTGTGACATCTGCAAAGTGAGTGACCAGAAATGGGCATTCCTTTCAGCTTTCTTCACTGTTTGTTGTAACTAAATATCATTTGGTTCTGGGTAGGCTTTTTGTTCTTGTTTAATTTTCACTTAAAGAACACATATAATTGTTCTTGTGTAGAGGAAGGTAAAATGGTTGGTTTTTAAATGTTTTCTAATTGTTTTCTTGAACAGAACACAAGACATTGCATTTACATGCAATGCATGCATTTTAAGCCTCACTGTATCTATAAGCACATTTGTATACATAGTATATATACTTTATATTTTGAATGTTTGATATTAAAAATTAGTTTAAAATATTGCAGCTTTGGGAGATAATCCCTCTATGAAGAAAGTTGCAAAATGTCTAGCATCTCATGTTTATTTTTTTAAAATAGCAGGGTGCTAGTTTATTTCTGCTGGAGTGTTCTGCTTTTATAATTTTTTTCTTAGGGTTTCTTCTTGTGTTGTGCAAACAATGTATTATTTTTTGGTGCAAGTGTTTTTTGCCTTTGACATTGTTTTCCTGTCTCATAAATCACTGCAGAGAAATATTGTTTCATAAACTTTCACAGAGTTGTCTTCAGGCAGCTAAGGAATATGCTATATGTTTCTCTAGTTCAACATAAGGACTCGTGAGTTAGGTCTGTGTCCTCAGAACACCTCTATCTGTGTGTAATTTAAAGGACATAAATAATTCTGCAAAAATCAAAAGGATCATTTTCACACTTTAGAATTATGTAATTTCTGAAGTGATTTGCTCACACTCAATTTTCAACAATATTTAAAGAGTGTTCAAAGAAAAATTGCTGGTATCAGTGGAATTTGCAGATTGTATAAGGTACCCAGCAAATATCTCAAGCTCATTAATACAATACTGGTGGTTAATTGGAATTAATCTTTGTTTACTTCAGTGTTTACTCCTGTCTTTATTCCTGTATTCTTTTATGTGGTGTAGTTTCCTTATCTTCACTTTCTAACAGTGTTTACTCTTTATTCTTAAAGCCCAACTACTTCTGGGCCCCAGAAAAGCTGTTTTGTATACCCTGTGGCTGCAGTGCTTTAGGATCTGTGTCACTGCAGTGTGACATGTTGGGAAGATGTATCTGCAAATCAGGATTCATGGGCAGACACTGTGAAATCAGCAGACAGGTGCCTAAATTGCAAGCAAATGCAGGAGGCAGTCAGCAGATTCGAGTACTCTCCCGGAGATGGGGCACCAGCAGTGCCGGTGGGTGCCCACGCGGTGCTTACCGGCCTGCAGCTCTGGTAATGAGAAACTCTGCTTTGCATGGGCTGAAGTCTCCTGTTTGCTTGTGTTTGGAGCTCACACAGATTGCTTGGGTTTTTAATTTTTAATACTCGTGTCACAATATAAGAAATTCTCAAGAAACAGGCAGGCTTGGATGACAAGCAGTGTTTTCAGATGCTTCCCCAATCCTAAGGACTTCATTGTGCAAGAGGCGATATCAGCGAGAAATCAAATACCAGAATAAGTCCCAAAACAGCACCATCAACAGCAGTATGCACAAAATGCATGGGAGATGTACATATATCAGTGGAATCAGTCGGATTTTCTTGGACTTTGCGGCATAAGCCTTCCTTTTCTAACAATTCAAGAATCAATAGCTTAAGGAGTTAACGAGAAGGATCAGCCCCAGAGGCAAAGAGTTGAGAACTAATTTTAAAATATTGAACATAACTGGTGTTGAAAGTTCTCATTAGTGAATATGGCCAGTTATCTGAGCCATTTTTAACTCAGTGCAGTGCCAGTTATTTGAATGTAATGCCCAAAATGACAGAAGTGTTTGTTCCTTATCACAGACCAACAAAGCAACTTATTTCCTAATATTAAGTAATTATGATACAACTGCTTCTAACAGAGCAGTGTTTTAGGAATGTTGTTTGTTCTCCCTGCAACTCAAAATCTCCACACTTATTACACCATGTTTGAAGAATTCCTGGCAGTGTTTTTCATCCTCAGCTAGGCTCTGGGACCCATGCTGTATTTGTTCATATGGATTTCCTTGGAGAAATGAGGTTTTTCCCATTAAACATGTTACTGTGTTATACACACAGTACACTGATGGAGACATGATATAATGACATATTTAGAAAATTCACTCTGTTTCCTAATAGTAATCTAGGATCTTATCTCCTGTTCAGTACATGTGATTCTTAGAATTTCTATGTGTAAAGAAACTTTGCTGAGAACTTTAACTTGGGGTTAAAGTTTGCATGACTAACCAAAATGTCTTTGTGTTCAGCCCTCCTCCCAGAGTGCAACCCAGCATGTTGGTGGTCATTTCCAACTTAATGCAGTGTGGAGTGCTGGTATCAGACTTTTTCTGACTGTCACCCTTCTAAACAGAATTTATTAGATCCTAGCAAACTTTCTATTGAGAACTGAGATGCATGCTTTACATTGGTTACTTCACTGCATTAATTTAACTGTCTGTCCCGAGACTATGCGTATTCACATTTCTGTGTGTTTCGTCTTGTGTAAAATAAATCTTCAGAGATAGTTGAGTATTTTATTGAACTTTGAATTTAATTAAATGAGTTTGACTATCTCTTTCTCTCTGATACACCATGTTTTGTCAGACAGAAATATGAAATTTGCAAAACATTTCAATATCGAGTTTGGAAATGAAAATCAGTGTAATTCTTTATTACATGTGTAATCAAGCATTTGCTTAGGTTCATGTGATTTTCAGGCCAAATTTTGACCACAGGTGTGGTCCTGTATTCTGACACCTATCAGCAGATTCTCTATGTGAGTGGGGAACTTCTGTATTAACCTCAGAGATCAGATTTCAGGACTTTTCCATGGAAAGCTGCTGAAGTTTCAAAAAAATCACCAATACAAGAGGTTAGGGCTTCCACTGTGTAACAAATCCATATAAAATAGTAGTCATAGAGTCATTAAGGTAGGGAAGGACTTCCAGGCTTATTGGGTCCAACCTTTGACTGATCACCCCTTTGTCAACTAGACCATGGTACTAAGTGCCATATCCAGTCATTTCTTGAATGACCACCACTGCCCTGGGCAGCCTGTTCCAATGGCTGACCACACTTTCAATGAAGAAATTGTTCTTTTTATCCTACCTGAGTATGCCCTGGCACTGCCTGAGGCTATGTCCTCTTGTCCTTTTGCTGGTTCCCTGGGAGCAGAGGCTAACCCTCAACCTGGCTACAGCCTCCTTTCAAGGAGTTGTAGAGAGAGAAGGTTCCCCCTGAGCCTCCTTTCCTCCAGGCTAAACACCCCCTGCTCCCTCAGCCACTCCTCATAGGACTTGTGCTCCAGACCCTTCACCTGCTTCATTGCCCTTCTCTGGGTTCGCTTCAGTGCCCTAGTGTCTTTTTTTTCTTGTAAGTGACCCAGAACAGGACACAGCACTGGTACAGAGGGACAAGCACTGACATAGTTAAAGCCAGCCCAGTTCGATTGATTTGAAGATCTACTGATTTAGAGTAGGTAAAAATCTAACACCTCATTCCTGGATCACAAAGTAGCACATTATGAATTAAATGTTTTCCACTTTGTTCCATTTCTATTAATTAGCAGTGATCTTTTTAATATCTCATTTTTAACATTCTGCTTTTCTTTCAAACTTGCTGATAGATTTTATTATTAATGTTGTAATATCAATTTCAAGTTAAGTTATTAATATGGTTTGGATTTGAGTATTCACTGAAAATCATCATGCCTGAAAAACAGGTAGAGAAGTACTCCCATTTTAAAGTGCTCTAGCTCAAGACTGAGTTTGGAATCTGAGTATCAAGTATGGTTTGTTCCAAGGAGCCTCTGTTGGTTGGTGCAGTGAAACTCGCAAGGTCTTTCGGTTGAAAACTTCATGCAGAACTCTATATCACACTATACAAATGAGTGTGTGTCTTCCCTCCTTTACTTTTTGCACTCCACTAGTGAAGTTAAGGAGGAAATTTCTTACTATAGTTGATAACATCTACTCTAGTTCTGTAGAAACTTTATATTGATCACTGCAAAGAAGAAAGAAAATGAAGAAAATAGAAGAGAAACAGAGGCCTGATCCAAAGACAGAGTTTTTATCTTAAAAAAATCCCCATTATTTGTTTGTATTGTACACAAATACATTATCTCTATGTTCTTTTAAAGTCATTCCTATATATCACTCTAAAAAATTGCCCTTAAGTTACTGTATACAGATATTGCCTTTGCTCAGAGGAGATACAATCTATTTGTTCGCAGGCTTTCCAGTTGAATCGATCTCCATTCATAGCTAAGAATTTGAATTCACTCTCTTAGCAACAAACTCTGCCTGACATAGGCTTACAACCAGAGATGGGGTATGTATTTTGTGCTGACATACTTTCCATTCCAAGTGAGAATTGTACTCAGGGAAACACAACCTCATAAGAAATGTGTTACATTACAAAACAGTCATAAGAAATGTGTTACATTACAAAACATTCATTATAGCATCAGGTAACATTCTGTAATCTTTATCCTTTCTCAGCAGTGTAAGGCATTCAGTGCCCTTGCTCCAGGGTTTTAACACTACAATTTAACCTGTTAAAAGCAGTATTTCAGTGATGAAGAGGAAAGAGCAACCCTGATCTCCTTACACTTTCAGCATTTCCTCTTTTCTCCTGGTAATCATGCCATGTACTAACTGCCCTTCCTTGCTCTGTGGCAGCCTGGGACATTTGGCTTGCAGTCTTCCAGAGGATGTGTTCCCTGCAACTGCAACTCTTTTGGTTCCAAGTCCTTTGACTGTGATGGAGATGGACAGTGCTACTGCCAGCCTGGAGTGACAGGGAAGAAGTGTGACCGCTGTGCACACGGGTTTTACAACTTTGAAGAAGGAGGCTGTACTCGTATGTAAACGTTTTGCACCTGAGCGCAGATTGATGTGTGTTTGTTTGTTTGTTTATTTATTTACTCCTAAGATTCTAGTTTGGCTAATTTTGGATTGCCTAACAAATTTTCCTGACCAGGGGGTCATATACAGCGTTGTCCATTGTTCACTTTGGCAAGGATGGTGATTGGCAAGGATTGTGATTGGCAAGAATGAAAGACCCAAGCAATTTCTGCTATTTTATGGACAGTTTATGGCTAATCTAGTACATTTAGAAGGAACTGGAATGTCATCTACTCCATGTAGATGTCTGCCAAAAAAATTCCATGAAGTTCCTATGATTTAGTTAAGAGTATCATAGAACTCTCATTAAATTTTTTGCCAAATCACATCAACTCGTAGGGGTGTAAAAAGAAAGCAACAACAAAAACACAAACTCCCTTTGCTTCTAGTTTCATCCCAAACCTTATCATTGTTCTTGTATGGTTGATCCTCTTTCATTACCACAATCCTTTCCTGTACAGTAATATTTAGTTGCTTGCTTGTACTTTTTGTGTACAAGAAGATCTTTAAGTAAGACTATCTGCTATATCCCCAGTGTAAACACATGGAAAGTTTCCGTTTCTAGGTGCTGAAACTCTAGCATTAGACATAAATATATCCAGCCAACTCTTTACCTTTATTTTTGTCCTTTTGGAAAGTAGGTCAAAGACTGAAATGAATGCTTCCTATCCTTGAAGTAGTGCAGACTGCTATATCAAAAAGAACCCAATCAATAGGTTTCTTCATAGGGAAATATCCATCTTTCCTGATAGAACTGTGGTTTTCAAGTCTCAGAGACTCATTTAGGTGTGATCACAGGACACATAGATAGTTGCCTAGTGTGACTGACTGCTGGGATGCCAGAATGCTGTTATTATTCTTCAGGTATAAAGCATATTCTTTCCAGAAGCAGAAATCATGATATCTGGTTATCTGTTCTTCCTCCTTTCCTATCCAGAACGGCAGCACAAGGAGCAAGCTTAGCTGTCTGCCTTTTCTTACTCCTTTTTTTTTTAATGGAAGGAGCATCAAGGCCTTGAGACCCACATTTGTACAGCAAAATTCAGTTTTACCTGTAGAGTGGATAAACCTTGAAAAAGGCTGGATTATTGATTGTGTTTGAAAATGTTGCTCTGTGGTGTTGTCTCCCATGGGAATCAAGGGTTCAAAAACACAGGTTTCAGATACATTGGTACCCTGGAAAAGATTCTCAGGCTCACTGCTGAGAGAGCTTGAAATAAAAAAAAAAAAAGATAACTTCAGTCCTAAAGCCTTTAGCAATTAAATGAAGGGCAAAAAACTCTATCGTTTATGATTAGTGTCTGATTCTAACATTCTACAGGTTAAAAGCACATCACTATTGTGAAACATGACAAAATGTTGATAACTACAGTTAGGGAAGGAAAATGAGAGGGCTATTAATGAAATTGCACATTAAAATTTTAACTGCTCTCTTGGCAAACTTCGAAATGATAGAGTGTAAGAAACAGTGATGAAATGTTAAAATACTGTAGATCCAAGTAACATTTGATATATAAATATGTCAGCCTGTGGTCATCAAATATTTAAAGCAACAGCAGCAGCTACAGATGTTCAGAAAATTCAGAATTTTAGAAGTTCCAAAGTTAATAGAACAGGTGGAGAGGAATTCTGTTTTCAATGTGCTGATTTTTCCACACTTATTTTTAGTAGGCTTTTTATGTATTCCTTCAAATGACAAAAAATAAGAATTAAATTATGCATCACAAAGAAAATCAGAAATTTAATAGAAGTGTATCAAATCATGCTGGAAAGAAAAGTACAGATAAATTAATTCCATTGTGACAGTTAAGTATCAAATAAAACATTGGACTTCTTTTATCTAGCATTTATCCAAAAGGAGTATAATGTGATTTTTTCTTGTGCAATATAAATCCATAAAGCCTAAAAAAACCCTGAAGGCATCATCAGCATTGACATTCTAGCAGCCAAGATACAAAAGAGATTTCTATTTCACTATTGCTTGCAACAATTGTGTTGTATTTTTTCCCTCTTATTTTGAAAAATAATTACAAAAGTAAAAATAGGAAAAAAAAGTCTGTGTATCTCCTTCCCCTCCATGCCTTTTTAGCCAATTTTGTGTAAGACCTGGAAGCCCATAGAGTAGCTGTCACATCTGAAAGCCTCAGTCTCCCAATGAGATGTATTCTGAAACTTCAAGCTACAGTGTGTGAAAATATTTTAAATAGCATGCAGCACATTGTGTTCCTGGCATGATGGAGGCAAAACTTGCTATCTTCTTTGCATCAGTTGGCTTATCTTGAAGGCCTTGGTGGGGAAAAATAAAGGTCACTTCTTATTTGAGCTATAGATAGGAGTTCTATCTTTGTACATCCTTGTTTTCTAGTTTCAGTCTCAATTGAAGTATTTCACAGTAAAGGCAATGAACATAAATGAAGCCCTCAGCAACAAAGTTACATTGCCCTTTAAACACCCCGAGGAACAGGTTATCACGCAGAGTCACCGTTTGCTTATGATGCTTTTTTTTTTTTCTGGCCTCATGGGTAATGTGGATGGTTGGTGTGAAAACAACCACACACCAGTTCTGCTCTTTCAATCATTTGTGTGTCTTGTGCCCCATAACTACTTATTACTTATGTACCTTGAATCTGTATTTGCCACCAATGAGTTGTTCACTTAATAATCCTTTAAGAGCAAAGATGATTTCTGGAAGCACTTCCAAACCTGAAGTATTTTTAATTTAGTATAATCTGCGAAGAATACCAGTTTCCCATGGAGAGGAAACATCAGTTTGTTGATGTCCTCCCAAGGCAGAGGATATGTTAGCTGAAAAAGAAGAAATAGAAAGGGAAAAAGAAACTCAAACACCTTTCTTGTCCTTTAAGAAAAGTCTCTTTAGAGCAGCAGAAATTTCAGACAATATTTCTCAAATTGGTATAAGAGGTTAAATAGACTGCATGTTCCCTGCATAGATGGCTCAGAGGCACTCAGGTGGCTTCTTAGAGGAGACAGCATGGGCCCAGAAATTGTACAGCCGCACTCCTGTAGTTATGTCACAAAAGTGCACCATCTCAGAAGTCTCTGCGCTTCTGCAGTTGGTGCCTTTATTTTTCCTATTCTGTTCTCATTGCAGCTACTTCAGCCACAGTTAACCTGTGTTCCGCTGCTACTGGTTTTGGTTTCTCGGGGTTTTCCCTACCTTTTCTGTCCCATTGTGTCTACAGATAACTGAGAGTTCACTGTACAATAAAGAAATGACCCTAACCCTGTTAGGGTCTGCTCTCCAGGTGTCACATAAAGGGATAACTTTTCCTCTCCTTTATTGTTTTCTGTCTCCCATGAAGCCTGTGAGTGTTCACGTTTTGGCAATAACTGCGATCCTGTCAGTGGCCGCTGTATCTGCCCTCCCAATACTGTTGGAGAGACGTGTGACAAATGTGCACCAAATCACTGGGGCCATAACATTGTCACTGGCTGCAAGGTGAGTAGATTTCTATTTTCTCTATGTGCGTTACCTCTTTCACAGTAATTTATAGCTGGAACACAGTTTTTGGTTTGTAAGTCATAGTTTGTCTCCATATTGCAAGTTTTGGTGTGAGACTGTGGTGTAAATATTGGCAATCTGTTACTATTACTGCACTACAAATCCTCTGTCTCAGCTACGCAGCCTGTAACACAGAACACCCTGTTGATTCTGCTGTCACACTGAGTCAGTGTCCTGCTTGAGCCTGATTTTATTTTATATTTTATTTTATTTTATTTTATTTTATTTTATTTTATTTTATTTTATATTTTATTTTNTTTTATTTTATTTTATTTTATTTTAGCTGTGTTTAACGTGATTGAAGAGATTACCACAGTATTGAATGATGTATGTAGATCATTCTACGGTAATCAGCAGTGCCTTTGGGGGACAAATTTACTTTGGCCTTAATGGCGACACCACTGGGAATTTGTACTCAAAGTTTGCTTGAGAAAACCTTCAATTTGCGCATAAAAGACCGCAAGGAGAAAAGAAACATCCACCTTAGTTGCAAATTGCACTTTATTCCCGTTTTCTTAAAGGGGAAATAAACCTTATCATTAGCCTTTAAATCCTTCTTATTCCGATATTTGACACAGAGTTAAAATATATGAAGAGAAGGGAGAAGAAATAAGAAAACAGTGATAGAATGTCGAGGAGGCCATGAAAGCTGTTGAGACCTTGAGTTGAGGGGCACAGTATTCTGTTAAGGTTGAAAACTGGTAACAGTGGACATCATGCAAAGTTCAAGTGCCTTCTTTTTCTCTGCTGTGCTCATTGATGATAAGGGATTTAATAGTACTGCTACAATTACTCCAGAAAACTATATCTTTTTGGAACCTAGTCATACACCATTAATACATGTACTTAAAAGGCTGTTAGTCATGTAGCTCAGGCTGCAAAGTAATTGACAAGAATGATTTATTTTTTGTATGTATGAAAAACTCCTGTGAAACCTCTGCAGTGCTGCTGTGATATAGACTCTTGGCTTCTGAAACCAGCCTAATGAGGTTGAAGACCTCTCTTTGAGCTCTGAAGTATATTCTCTGATTGTCTTTTGTGTGAGCACATTAGTATGACAGTTCCATGGCTCCGTCTAAATTAATGATGATCTATCAGCCCACATCTCTTTCAGTACGTTGCAGCTAATTTCTGCAAAGTGAAATGTGAATCCCCTGCTTTGCAGTCTTTGTAGAAGGTTTCCAAGGCTGTTGTAAGTCTGGGTGTGTTTACATTGCAGAAAAATGCATAAACCAAACACAGCATCTGATTGTAATTTAGGTTTTGATATTGCACACCAAGCTGTTTCAGAGAATGGTGAACAATTTGCTTTCTAAGTTTTGTGTTCAAATGTATCTTTTGGAATAAAGTTCTTTCTGTCAGAAACTTTTATTTTTTAGGTTAGGTAGTCGTCTTGCAGACTAATCTTTAACTAGGGGTTAAATAGTTTCTCTGGCATTCAGTAAAGATTTCATCTGTATATTTCCTGTATGTATTCACCTTCTTTGTAAATGGTGTTTTCAGATCAGAGGAAAGGTGCTCTAAGTAGTTATGTAATAAACAGTTTTGCTTATAAACTGAATCCACATTCTCTTCCTCTTTTTTCAGCTTTGTGTCTCTAGTTTTAGCAAGTCTATCCATGTCAGTTACTGTGGTAACCTGTACTGCTGGCACTGAGTTTGTTTCTGTCAGCTGAACTTCTCCATATGATATGCTGGTCACACCAGTGATTACAGCCAATGTCCTGTATTAACTGTGCAGTGCCGCCACAGTAATAGCACTGAAGGATTCCTCTGTTCTTTGGAAGTCTGCAGTTTTCCCTGCTAGTTTCGTATTCAATATCTAGACACCCTGGAAAATCACCTAATTCTATCCTTACTTGTCTGTACAAGTCTTATTCTGTGAGCAAGTTTACTTCCAAATGTATCACATGACTAAATCTGTAGCCCTTACTGTGTAAATTACCGCCATGTAGGAGTCTTGTTTGTACAAAGAGGATAGGTACCTGTCTGTTGGATGAGTAATAGACATTGAACTAGATTTCTCTGGAACCGATGAACTGATTCCTCCTGAGCAATTCCAATTTTAGGAAAGTCTTCTGAACATGCCTGCAGAGAATTTACATACAAAATACTTTTTAGAGAGTGCTTGTAGTTTCTGAGTTAATTCCAGAATACAAAGTATTCCAGTGTCCTTGACCCTTCTGGTTTATTTTCAATGCCTACTTTATCGGTGATAAGTAATATCTATGGAAAAAAATCCCACCAGTGTTGTAAATGTATTTAATCTAAATACTTGATCCTTGTTGATTAAAAATAAATTACTGGCCTTGTAATTTAGAGATGGTATTTTTAAACAGTGGAAATTCAGTACTGTATTTTGTTTGTAGATACTTAAAAGAGGTGGCTTGCTTTTTGGTTGAGTTTTGGTTTTTGTTTGTTTGTTTGTTTGTTTGTGGTTTTTTGTGGGATTTTTTTGGGGTGTTCTTTTGTTTGTTTTTTTGTTATTGTTGTTGTTGTTGTTGTTGTGGTTTTCAGAAGCACAAATGCAATTGTCTCCTTGTTTCTCTCCTTTTCAGCCGTGTGAGTGCAGCCTCATTGGAGCCCTAAGTTCTCAGTGTGACTTAAATACAGGCTGTTGCTTCTGCCGCCCTGAATTCTCTGGGGAAAAATGCACTGAGTGCAGGTTGGGCTACTGGAATTATCCACACTGTGTTCCTTGTCAGTGCCTCCTGGCTGGGACAGATTCACACAGCTGTGATACAGAGGGGAAGTGCTCATGCACTGATCATTCTGGCCAGTGCAGCTGCAAGGTAGGACAATGAAGGTTGTAAAGTGATCTTGTAACTGCCGAGAAGTTTATTTCAGAATTCATTGACACTTGCCCTTACTTGTTCAACTAATATATGCAGAACAATCTCCTTGGTTTTCATAGTGCATCTGCCAACTGATGTGGGAGGAGTCCAACACAAAGAAAGACTTAAGTGCTTAGCTGCTTAAGTTGAAAAAGCAACCTAAGTTGCTTTTTCACATATTGACACTTGCCAGGATAGCATCCTCTTAGGCCTTTTTTCCCAATTTTTATTTATTTCTCTTCTTAAAGAACTGATGCCTGTTCATCCCCACAATACAATTCTTGTTCAGATACTGGGCACAATAAAAGCAAATACATCAGTAATCACAGTATGCCACACTACTGATTTAAAGTACATTGACTTAGAGGGAGTCTGTATTCATCATTTCATGAGTAGTATTCAGTGCAATAGTATCTGTTCTGAGTAGGCTTTATCCAATTCAGGATCACTAAAGCGAAGACTTCTGGCATCATCATCTGCAACATTCTTATTTGGAATTATGCTTGGAAGAACAGCACACTTTAGGTTGTTTGAGAGTTGGCTGAATTGCTGGGCTTACAGGGCAGTAATTGGTGGTTTGATATGCAGTTGGTAGCCAGCAAACAGAGTATCCCAGAGCCAATATCTTCATCAGCGACACAGATGACAGAATTCATGATCAGCACGTTTGAAAATACTGCTGACTTGGAGGAGATTGAGGTTGCCATGCTGAACAGTAGAATTACTGTCTAGAGGGTTCTTGAAAAGCCTGATGACTGGGAAAATAGGAAGGTCGTTAATTGGAATGGAATGACGTCAAGAATCAGTACAGTTTGGGAGGAAAAAGCCTGAGTGGCAATCCTGCTGGAAAGCACGATATCAACCAACCGTATACTCTCATGGTAAATAGGCAAACTGCCCACTGATGCGGTGAGCTGGATGCAGTGAGCACAGTGGCCAACGCAGCTGCAAGGAAGGGCATCACAAGGAGCATGGCAATCAGGGGAAAGGCTTTATCTGCCCAGTGCTCTACTCTTACTGTAGTCAGTGTTGGTAAGACTGCTCTTGGTAATGGTGTCCAGTTTTAGAACCTGATTCGAAAGTGTTGTTGAGAAATTGGAGAGGATCTGGAGAAGAGTCTCACAGCAGATCATCTGTGGTGATGTACTGAGAGAGCTGGACTCTCTCTCAGTCTGAAAAAGAGGCTCATGAGAGGAAATGCAGTTATTACCTGTGTAGCCACTTCAAAGAGTAGTTGATGGAATCAAGTCCTTTGTGATGATGGCAGAAGATGTAACAGGGGACAACAGCTGCAAATGGGAGCTTAGGAATTTTGGGTTGGACATCAGGAAAAAAAAATCAGAGTTATGCAGCACTGGTACACATTATCCAGAAACATGCGAAATCTCCATTCTGGGAGATTTTCAAGAACTGGCTAGAAAGAGACATGGGTAACCTGATCTAGTATCAGTGATACCTGTGCTTCTAGTGGGAGGATTTTAAAAGTGACCCCTAGAAATTCTTTCTGTGATTTAGATTCATTCTTCTTTAGGTCTATATTGACACAAAGAGCTAGTAAAATGGAAGGATAAATTTAAATTATTGACTTGCCAGGTAATTATTTTGTAAAATGGGCAACAGTCACTTAATTCTGAGTTTCAAGACTCAGAACTGTAGAACAAATTAGGTTGGAAGTGACCTATGGAGGTCATCTAATCCAGCACCTTGTCTGAAAGACATTGCTGAGGCAGTACTTCCAAGGATGGGGAGAGATTTCACAACCTCTTTGTGCCAACTGCTTGACTACTGTCCCATTTTTCTGGTATATTTGAACAGAAAGCATCATGTTCTATTTCACAAATACTGATTCATTTGATGTTGACACCATAAGGAAACTGAAGTGAGTTGATCACATGGACTGTCTGAATAAAACTCAGTGCTGTTTGCCCTGTGCCAGACTCTGAAATGCAGAAATGGAAGAATCTCAGTTCTTTCAGCCTCTCTTGATACGTGAAAAACAGCAGCCCCTCTCAACATCTTGGTGCCCCATGTGTGAATTAGGTCCAGCATGTCACAGAATCACAGAATTGGTCAGGTTGGAAGGGATCACTGGAGGTCGTCTAGTCCAACCCTCCTCCTCAAGCAGGGTCCCCTGCAGCACGTGACTCAGGGTTGTGTCTGGACTGCTGTCTCTGGAAAAGGAGACTCCACAACTTCTCTGGGTTGTCATCTTTCTTGTAGCTCTTGTAAGCACTAAGTGGAAAGAGTGGGGGTTGATGACATTTTAAAATAGAAGTGTTTCTTTGTTGATTCTTTTAAGGCGAATAATGTAGTGGCGTCTATGTTTCTCTGAGTGCAAATGAACAATATATATTTAGCTCATGATTAGTGATAAGGAAGTGCAATTGATATGAAACAAAGTTCAAAGCAAATAAAAGTCCCTGTTTATGAGAGAAAATGGACAAATAATACTGAATTAAGTAAGCTTTCTCCCCCAGAATTTTAATCTAAGGTTAAATTTAAATCTAGGGTTGGTTAATCTTTTGTGTAACTTTTTTTGAAAGAGTTACACATTGAAGAAACTAGATTTTTATAAAATCTAAATCATGCCCATTTAAACCTGCTGTTGCAGCTGCAGAAATGAGCTCTCAAAGGCTCAGGAGCCTCATTGTCAGCCCTGACAAAAAAGCAGCAAATTCTGAGCTACATACAGAGTACACACATTTGTTGATAGAGTTAAATGCGGAAATGAGGGTTAAAACTGGTAAATCCTGAGGGATAATGTTGGTTTCTTGTATAAGCTTTGGAAAGTTTAAATTTTTTTTTAGATTGGCTTCTTTACACTAATCTCAAGAGAACAGAAAAGGTGTGTGGGGAGAAAAAGCCAACCAGTGCTTTCATACTGGTGATTTTTTTTCTTTTTAATACCTTGGTCTCAGTGTGAAAATGGTTTTAAAAGGCTCTGCATAAATTATTGTGTATCTACCCTATCTGAAATAGCTTTTTATTTGGACTAATTGAAAAATGAAAATAAAAGCATTGACATTACAACAGTGAAACATTTCAGCCTTGTTAATACTGTTCAATGATGTGGAAAACAATCATGAAGAGGGGAAAGCTTTTCTCTATAGAATTTCCATTAAAATACGTTTCTCAGCAAGAACATTTAGTGCTGTACCTTAAATATCTGAACATGTCAATGCTAATTCCTATTAAACAGAAGGTTTGATTAACATGGGCAATTTCAGAACAACTTATTTTTCTTATCTTATCAATCAGTTATTGAGCATGTCATGCGCAAAGTGCCATTTAATTTTTCTGTGCTTACAACTTTCAGTGTGAAGCCAGCATTTAGTGCTCAGAGCTACTCAGTGGATACAAATGCAAATGCCTTAATTACATCAATTACATATGTTTGCATACACACGTGATAAGAAGCTGGAGAGTTCCTTGAATATTTCCTAACGCTTATTATTATTTCTTGCTGCACCCTGTTATTATCATTACAGAAGGATTTTCTTTTTCTATTGCTACCTTGAAATGAAACTTGATTTTTTTTCCCCCTTTTTTTTCCTTTTAAAAATACTCTCTCTCTTCCAGGTTAATGTGGAAGGTGTCCACTGTGACAGGTGCGAGTCTGGTACATTTGGTCTCTCTGCCAGAAACCCACTTGGCTGCAGCAGTTGCTATTGCTTTGGCCTGACTACAGAGTGCAGCGAGGCAAGGGGGCTGATGCGCGTGTGGGTGAGTAGGAAACCACTGAGCCATGTAATGCGATAATGTTGTTTCCTGCTGGTGTCTTTTAGTCAGGCACTGAGAGGCAGCTAGGAAATGGCCAAACATTTAAGCAATCGCTTTCCTCTTTATGCTTTGAGGAGTGGTGAGAGGGATATGTTCCATTAGACAATCAGGGTCAAGACATTAAAAGGAAATAAGTAGATAAGAAAATGAGTGATAGGATAGCTGACATCCAGCCAAAGTTAAGCTATTAAACCCCAAGAAAGGGCAAGCTAGTC
>WEKY01024912.1:3048-49031 GCA_013390045.1 Picathartes gymnocephalus | reverse complement strand
AATCTCTCTCCTGATCTTGCTTTGGTCATGAGTAACCACACGTAGGTTTTTTTTTATGATTCTCTACACATTTCTTACTGCCTCAAACTGGTTTTCAAAAGGAGCTAAAAGACAGTCAAGCAATCCTTACTAGTCCTGGAAATATTTCCTCTGCTTCTGCACAATCTTCAGAAAATGGATTTTGTGTGATTTTATGTGCTTGTTTACGTGAATCTCATTGTGATAAGAATGTGTGTGGTAACGGGTGTTTCCACACAGTACTTGTAGCTAAAAGTTACTGACCTAACAGCACTGTAGAAAAACTTATTTAAAGCATGGTAAATAAACATGGCTCATCTCAGTGTTCATAACTGTTTGAAAGAAGATGCTCAATTGTATGATTCAGTGAAAAGAGAGAAGATACTGTATAAATCTATTATTCCCCTTTTTACTTCTCACACATAGTTTCCCTGTCTGTACCAAAAGATTTGTCTAGAAACAAGACAGTAGGCAATATGTGATATAGAAGTGGAAGAAATTTTTTAAATGGTGGCATTAGAGGAATTAAGGCTATATAGGTAGAGAAAGACAAATAACAATACAGTAAAATTCACATTTAAAAAGTCTCTCTGGGAAAAGGAAACTGTACATCTTAAGAAAGGTTTTTCATGAGGTGTTATTAACATACAGTACTCATGGCTCTATGGCATCCGTGAGACTAAAAGACATTGTGCCTTCAAGATTTTAGGATTTTAAGGGAGAGAAGATTGCACAGAAACCCTTAAATGCTCTCAGGCACAGAATCTCTCCTTGCATTAAAGTAGAAAACAACCACTGTCTGACAGAACATCAGATGAAATCCCCCATGAAGCTGCCTTTCTTGCAGTTCTCATCTGGATTTCTTGTGTCTGTAACAATGAATTTTGCTCATCAGAGCACAGGTACAATGTGGAGCAATGTCTTCCTCTTGAGCTGCAAACTTACCTTTCGCTGTGTGCAGAGTGAAGATGCCAAGCCAGAAGAGGAGCAGGATTGCTGCAGTGTGGAGCTTCATTGCTGTGGCTTCTGTGTCAAGGCAGAGCAGAAAGTGGCTCTCTCACAGGGTTTATATATTGTCATTCAGCGGTCAGTTCTTCTTTTCCTTTTTGGGTTATCATGATAGGCCTGACTATAAGTAGTAAAATTGAGTGGCAGTACTTTTTCTGGTGAGAGAGAACCACTTCCTTTCCCCCACCAGTCCTTCACTAGCCCCCCTGAGAAGGTTTTTCCTGCTCAAACCCACTGTGGTTGCACTTGCTTCTGTGCTGTGACTTGGGTTTATTTCAAGCTGCAAAAAGTGAGAGCTCTTGTGCTTTAGTGGAAACCTGTAATAAATGTTCCTGTCATCTCACACCTCACTTCTGAGACCTTTAGCTAAGCCACACTGCACAGACACAGAGTGACATTTGGAATTACCTCGTTGACCAGTGGACCACTGGAAAGGGGAACTGTGTGCTAAAGGATGATGGAAACAGGAACACCTTGGCTCTTTCCAAGCAGCTGTGGATGGTTGGTCACTTTAACAAGTAGCTGTGGAGGGGTATCACTGCTATGAGCAGAGGAGGTTGTCAGAGCTCTTGTGTTTGTTCTCTGACTTGGTATGGCCAAAGTTGATATCACTGTGCTGGGAGAAGCAGGATTGAACACACCTTTGCATACAGTTCCAGATCCACTGTGTCTCCTGCCAGTCAGGCGTAACAGAAATGCTATGGTTTCAAAGAGCAATAAGAGTGTAAAGGGTTGTGTCAGGGTTTCTTTGCTTTGTGTGTTTTGTGGTTGGTTGTTTGTTTGGTTTGGGTTTTTGTTTTGTTTTTGGGGTTTTTTTGTTTGTATGTTTTTGGGTTGTTTTTTTTTTTGGTGTGGACTTTCTAGTGCAAAGAATGGGGCCCAAGAAAGTAACTAGGCAATCAGAGAGGCGTAATTTGTGGAAAAGACAAAAAAGGAAATTAATTGCACTTTTGTATAAACATGGTGCTGATAACACGTCTATCAGCTTGCTATAATTGTACCTCTATTAACAATGTCCTTTTCTGCACAGTGTGTCAACCCTATCACCCAGGTTTAGGTGTTCTGCCTGTCTAACGTGGTCTAAGTTGCTGGACAGCATTGTGACAAACCAGTGGTTTTGGGTCTGCAAATATTTGTCCGGCCAGTCGTGGACCTCCAGGCCACACAAAAAGCAGCACCTCAGCTGCATATCATGTTTCTGAGCCTCACAGCAGGAAATCTCCTCGTGTGCCCTCTGCAGCTCAGTAGAAAAACCCAACTGGTTCCGGTGTGAACAGGTAAACACCAGTCTGCCTGATGCCTGAGCTTGTGAACAGCTGTCAGTGCAAGGACTGGAGAAATCATGAGTGTCCTGGTTTTGGCTGAGATGGAGTAATTTTTGTCCTAGTAGGTGGTACTGTTCTGTGTTTTGGATTTAGCATTAGAATAATGTTGATAACACATGGGTATTTCAGTTCTTCGTAAGTAATGGTTATCCAGAACAAGGGACAACTGCTAAATGTAATAGTTCTCTTCATTTTTAACAAGGTCAAGAAATTTTTACTGAAATAGTTGTTGTATGTACCCTGTTTCATGTCAGCAGCCCTGCTGAAGGAAAAGAAATATGCAGTGAGCAGAGTTTTGCTTAGTGTCAAGAGGTTCCTTATCAAGGTTAAGAATTTGTGGTACTGGATTTTCTCATCCTGCAGTCAGCTTTTAAAAAGAGAGCCCTAGATCTTCTTGAATAACTAAATTCCTATGCACTCCCAGAAATGAGCACCTTTATGGAACGTTTAGTAGTCCCTTGAAGTTGAATTTGTGCCATCAGGTTGCTTAATGGCTTTTGAAGACTAATTGAGGGTATTCAGTAACTTTAGGAGGGGACTTAAGAACCTCAGCTTAAGAACCTCTGTATCTCAGATAACTGGTTTTAGGACGGACATTGTCACCCTCAGGATAAGTCTCTGCCTCTATTATCTATGGAAGCAATTTGTGTGTATGTCTTATGCAGGACACAGTACGCATGTGAAGTTAGGTGGAATATATTGGACCCTAATGTATTTTGATTTTACATTGTTTCTTAACACTTGGCGTACTGGTTGAAGAATTACCAGCAAGTGACATCCAGCGGTGATGTTTCCATAATTTTCTTCCCCTCCCTTCTTCACTTGCTTTTCATCACTTTTGCTCTGTAGTTTTTGTCTGCATTTCATAAGCACCTGAAATAGTAGTTTGTTTAGGATTTTAATCCATATTGTAGTGGAGTAGAAGCAAACACATTCTCAGTGCTCACATCTCAGCTGAGAGACTATTTCTAATCTAAATTGATGGCTTCGATCACATTTTTAATAACTACTCTGTTTTGTGCTGGTTTTGGCAGAACTCCTTCTTTAGAAATGTAACCCTATTAACAATACTTTCTCTTAATCATAATAAAGTTTTTGCTTGTTGACCATCTGTTTCCACTACTACACTGCCAGCTTTTCCCTGCCAGCTTTTCCCTGCTCCTGCCATCTCCCCTTGGTGTATTATATGCTCTTAAATAATAGTCAAAAACCAAATAAATCAAAATATTTCTTTAGTCATTCAACTTGAGGTATTCAGATACATGAAATTATACTGGGAATGATTTGGTTTGAAAGGGCCCAGAGGTCTTTTCTCTTTCTTTCATTCAGTGCTATCTTGTTTTGGTTTGATTCAATGAACTTGTTTTAGTTTAGCTGTACATTCACCCAAGATCTACAAAAGGAGTACTCAGATCCTCATCTTTATGAGCCTAGTCTTGTGACCTTTGGTTCTTTGAGAAATCCATTTTGGGAAGTCAACTGAACCCCATGCAATGCTATTGCTGCAGAAAAACACAGAGGTGAGTATATCTTGATTCTGTGAAGGTACTTAAATATTGCACATGCTGAAACGGGAGTCAAATACCTTTGGGACTTTGTGGAATGTTCTCAGTCCATGTGGGGATACCTTCTAGCTGCCTTCCTGTACCTGAAGGGGGCTTACAGAGAGCTGGAGAGGGACTTTTTACGAGGACATGTAGTCATGGGACAAGGGGCAATGGCTTCAAACTGAATGAGGGTAATCTTAAATTAGATATTAGAAAGAAATTCTTTACTCAGAGGGTGGTGAGGCACAGGAGCAGGTTGCCCAAAGAAGCTGTGGATGTTCCATCCCTGGAAGTGTTTGAGACCAGGCTGGATGGGGCTTTGAGTGATCTGGTCTAGTGAAAGGTGTCCCTGCCCAAAGCAGGGGAGGTTGGACTAGACAGTCCCTTCCAACAAAGGCCAATCTATGATTCTATGATATGGTTAGCCTTTTTCTTCCTTGTTTTGTTGGAATTTTTTGGTTGTCATTTCTTTTTTCACTTCCTGAGCTGTCACATAAAATGGAGAATGCAGATTTTTAGTGCTTCTTTTTGTGTGTGCCATAGCTGCAGGCTCAATGGTCGGAACCAAGTCTTATGCTGCTAGTTTTCAGGAGAAGAATAGACTATTTTGTGAGAAATAAATTACTTTAGCTGAACCATGGATAGTCAGTGCCTAAAGCAGTGGAAATGGATCCGAACCAATATGTTGCTTCTGGGTAAACTTGAGCTTTTCTCAGAAAACTGAAGAAGTTCAGATACTTCTGTTTCTCAGCAGGTAATGGTTTTCTCAGTGGTACTTCATGCATTGGAGAGAGCCTCTTGGCCAATCTATGTGTGTTTGGATTCCTTTGCTCCATGACAGCCATCACAGGGAATATGTTGTAGAGCTAAGATTGTTGGGGGAAATGGGAAGTTCCACGTACAAGAACACACATCAGTGATGTTTGTATGCCTCAAACATAACAGCATGTGCTGTTATTTACAAGTATACAGACATTTTCTTATTACTCCCATTAAATACTTTTGCCATCATATCTGTTTTAAAGAATGTTTGAAGGGCAGGCTGTGTAACAGAGAATCACAATAAAGCACCAACTTCCGGGGAGCAGAGTAATAAGCAGAACCAGTAAGCCTGGATTCAACTTTTGGTCCTTGATGGGCTAACTTCTCTTGCCTCCACCCAGAAATTGTTCTGACTCCTCAGCATATGTTTTCATGTGCCAAAAGAAGCCATGCATCCCCTCCACACACTTGTGGCTGTCCAGCTCACATGTGCTGACAGGCCTGCTGCATTGAATATCCCTTTTCTGCTGGATTTTCCCCACAGTGGAGGCACCATCTTGAGTGTTTCTGCTGTTGAGATGCTAGGTTTTGGAAAATTAAAAAAAAAAAAAAAAGGAGATAAAAATTAAGGGACACATGAATAAAGTGAAATTCTTTTTTTTGAAAATGTCACCTTCTTGAACTTTCCAAAAGGGAATCTTGGGATTTTTCTTCTGTTTTTTGTTTGTTTGTTTTCCCTTAAATAGCTGATTTCTAATAAATACATTTGTTTAAGACAATAATTATCCTCAGAAGCATTTTTAGTCAAACCTTCATGAGGTCCTACCACAGAATTTAAACAGATATGACAAATTTTAACTTATAATTATGATTTTAACCCCTGTGGCTTCCAGGAAAAAAGTCCTAAGCCAACCCCCTCCTCCCCCACCAAAACAAGAAAAACCACCCAAAAAACAAACAACCCAACCCAACCAACCAACCAAAAAATCCCTCACCAAAATAACAAAAAAAACCAAACAAAATAATAAACCAAGAGAATATAAAATAAAAAAACCCCAAAACAAACCAACCAAACAAAAAAACAACCCCCCCCACCAACAAACCAACACCAAACAAACCCTTCCCCTGCCCCCCCAAAACACAGAGAAGATGATAGGAAGAGATCATTCCAGAATTTTTGCAAGATAAAGCCATAGATTTTTTTTTTTTCAAAGAATATATTTTTTTTCCCTTCCTTCAAAGAATTACAGTAGCCTCTGGAACAGGCACTTTTCTACTTCATCTCTAAAGATGAAGAACTTCTGCACTTTCTAACCATGCCACTGGTGAGATATATGGTCTTGCTGCTTCACACTGGTTACTTTAATCTGACAATTTTGGGCCACATCCTGTTCCACAAAGTGTTTTAGAACTTCTTAAAACTGGTCACAGCACTTGATCCCCACTGTGCAATGAAATGGAACTTGGTGCTCTTGCAGCTGTACCCTCAAATAGATACAGACTAAGAAGTTGTATTTTTCTATGAGCTGGTTTCTGTATTAGCTATTTGCTCACTGAGCCCATAATAGCAGGAGAGTCACTGTGCAGATGAAGGCTCAAATGGGAGGGGCAAGGCAAAAAGAACTTGCTGTAGCAAATACCCTGAAAATGTTCCACGCTGAATTTTATAAAAGAGAGGTCTTGAGGTTTATTTGTTCTGTGGTTTTTTTTTCCATTGTAATGACAATGAGCATGAAACCACATGTTAGAAAAATGCATCAGTCTGTATTATTCACCTGAGTTCACTGCCGTAAGTGATGCAAGTGGGAGGCAAGGGGGGGGATGGGAATATTTTCCCCCTCAAGTTAGAATTACTTTTATCCTTTGTAGTTTCAAACTGTTAAATGCTGTTACACTTTTCCTTTGCAAACTGCTTTTATCTCTCACTGAGGGCTGCAGAAACCCCCACCATGTCTAAGACAGCAATAAATTATGAGCTCCCTCCCATGGTTATCATATTTCTTGCACCTAGTTTGGCTGCATTCAGTGTGGTCGCGGAGCACTATATTCCTCACCTATGGTTCAGCACGGCCCCAAGTGCAGCTCTCCACCCCGTGCAGCAAAGCTTATCAGGCACTGTTGAATGCCTTCCCCCTCTTCTCCTCCATAAACCCAGCCCAAACCAGCCACACGTCCCCATGGCCAGTAAAGCTACCTGCTTGTGGCAGGTCTAGTGTCAGATTATCTATTTGCTCTCTATGCACTGTCTTATTTACCGACAGAGAACACTGGTTTCTTCCATTCCCTATACTACCTTCTTTGAGATAAAGGAATATTTTCCCTCTTTTGTACGCACAATGAAACAGAGGCCATCACTCTCACACTGTCAAAGACATACGTGAGAAAAGATGACCTAATCTCTGCTTGATGGGGTACTTTGTACTTGAGGCTAAAGCAGGTGTTGATGCAACCGCAAATGAAATGGGATCAGAGTCACCTGATTGATGCTAGTTGCAAAACTCAGGGACTGCCCTGCCTATTTATCTCAGTCCTTACCTTGCTCCATCTCTTCTCTGCCAGTCCAGCTGTGAGTTATTTTGCTTCCTCTTGCCATATGCAACTAGCAGATTTGTGTAATCAAAGATACTGCTCTTGCATAGCCCTACTCTCCAGAGATTCTCAAAAGGTTGTAAGAGTATTAGACAGTTTAATTAGCGCTCCTATCCCAAAAGAGAAAAGGTCTTGGTCTAGTAAAAGAGGGAATTACTGCTGCAGCACCCCAAAACAAACCAACCTGGCTATGTTGAGAGCACTGTAGTTCTCAGGCACCTCTTGTCTTTGGATTCCTGTGCTCTGTCAGTGGATAGAGCTCTGTTGTTCCGTTAGATGTAAAAGTAACTGTAGGGCCCAGGTCTCAAAGGCATTAGAAAATAGCTACTGTGAAATAAGTAGGAGCTGGACTCTGCCTTGGGTTAGCAATAGAATTTTTCAATGACAATTTGCAACGGTTATTAGTGTTTAGGTAAGATTTGTATGTGTGTTGTATTGTTCGGCAGTGAAACCTATGGGAGGTGTGCAGATCTGGTGCTCCTTGCAGAACTGCAGGAGTTCCCTCATAGAGAACTGAAACTGGGAAGTTTGCAAATTCTTCAGTTCTGTCTCCAAATTAGTGCCTGTCCTTCCATCACTGGCTTGATTGACCACACAATTGGGATTTATTCTTCATCTTTGAAGTCCTCTCCTGCTCTTACTTGTTCTCTTCTTTTTACTATGTCCTGTGACTAAATATAATTCATTCCTTTGTTTTTTCTTTGTGAGGAAGCACAGATCTCATTGCAAATCAGCTTAACAGCTTATCAGCTGGATCACGGTCCAAAGCTCTGTCTAACTCCTCTAGGCTCTTTGTGACCCTTTGCTTCTCCTCTGGGTGGGGTGACAGGTGGGTCATGGAGGATGCTCCCCCTTTCTCCAGACCTTGGCTTGTGCAGAGACTAATGAACCTTGTCACAGTGCTACTGTGCCATCCTCCTGCAAGCACTCACCACCTTGTAGGGAGGGAATGTAGAGCTTCCAGAGAACATTGTAAGGGCAAGCGGACAGAGGCAGTTGAGGTCCAGTCCCTGTAAGTCATAGCCTTTAATAACTCATCTACTTCCTTATTGCCTAATATCTGTTTTGTGATTTAAGCTTTACCTTGGGGAAAAAAAAGTTTGAATGGTGTGCCGTGAACCTGGGACCTTAAACCTGGGAGAGCTAGCTAGCCTGAGGAGTCAGGGGAAAAGAGAGCTTGAAAAGAGAAGAAACTGGCAGGGAGGTGTTAAGAAGGGAACAGAACTTGAAGGGAGGAGAGAAGGAAGTTTCAAGGATTTAGAGGCTTGGTTGCCTTGGGGACATGGAGCCTAATACAATGAATTTTAAGGGCAACCTGAACTGTCATATTTTATTGAGAGGAAAGAAACTGAATGATGTTTGCCCTATTGTGAACAGCCTCATTCTTCTCAGTCAGGGACTGGAGACACTGGTCTTAGACTTGCCCTGGCCTCACTCCGAGTTAGAAAGGGGTGCCTTTTCCCAGCAGCAATTCTCTGCAGCAGCCTCTGTCAAGAAGCTCAGACTCTGTGGTCTGCTGGTCCTTTGTGGCCTGAAAAGCTGCTGAAAGCCATTTCCCGTCAGCAAAGCTCGCCTTGCAGCAATTCAGTTTCAGATGACTTTGGGCATGACCTTGTTTAGGCCTGTTCCCAGCAGGGGGAAAGAGGATCAAGTTCAAACAGGTGGGAATCAGGTTTAGTGCCTTCATGGTCCTAGTGTACCTTGGAGGCTCCCTGCACTCTGGTTGCTCTGGATGGGTAGCTCTAGCTGGAACCCAGCAAGGCAGGAAGCTGGTGAGGCAGAACAGAGGTGGTTAAAAATCAACAGGGTGTACCAGCCAGAGATAATGTGCTGTGCTCTCAGAAAGGGAGAGAAATTACTCTTAGGGCTTTTTTATTGATGTAAAAATGTCTGTATGTGAAGCTCCCTCATTTAGAAGCTGACTGTTGAGGAACATCTACTTTTAAGTTTTATTTTCTAGGCTGTGTGTTAAGTCTGCATACAAACAAAGCATTGCCCTTTAATGATTCTAATTTTCAGGCCAAAGCACGGGCAAGTAATCTGATTTGGGTGGAATAATAAACATGATACAGTATTTTCCTTGGTCAGCTACATCATGATCTTAATTCTGAATTAACTGTATGACCTATACTGTCTTCTAGAACCTTCTAAAGCCCCTTTCAGCATAGACTTGACCTGTTCCAGAGGAATTTTCTCTACTCCTCAATATGATTGTAAAATATCACACCCACTTGGTGCAGTGTGAACAAGTGAACACATGAATAGCACAAAGGGTCACATGTATTTTTTCATATCCTCTGTGTGGTAGAGTGGTATTATTCAAATTTATCTGACTAATAAAGGAATTGGAACACCAAAAAACACCCAAAACAAACAAAAAAAAAGACAGGTTAAACAAAACAGGGCAGCCAAATGTAATTATTCTTTAATTTCCATCGTCTTTGGTGTCTTCCTTATTAAATAGTGACCCTTCCCCACACCATTTGGATCAAGAGGACTTCTCCACTAACAGTTTTTGAGAGTTCAGAAATAAGAAGTATGGGTGTATGAAAGTGTTTAAGCACATCCAGAAAATGATTTGGATTAAGCTGAGAGAGCTTTCCAGACGCCTGCTATACTCTCTGTTATGAAAGAGTAAATAATATTCCCTACTGGATTTATGAAATGGTGAGGTAAGTGAACCTCCTGACTTTGTAAGGATCACTTAGAACATTTCTAAAGGCTACTCATCTTTGTTCCCTCTGTTTCATACCTGGGGATTCAGTTTGTGTGCAGACATACCACCTCTCTGCCCTTCTAAATGAGGTTACCGAGAAGATTCCTTCCAGGGCAGGTTTTGGTTTTCCTTCCAGTTTGTTGGTGGCTTCAATTAAGAGATGTCATGCCAAGTCATCGTGGTGGTTCTTTATGCAAGGAAAGAGCCTTGCTTTTCCAGAAAAATGTACAAAAATATTCTGAAAGTCTGGATTTGTGTTGCATGCTACTTATTTCTCCTAGTAAACTTTTGCATGTGGGTTACATGCAAAATATTACTATGCCTGGCCAGTAAGAATATTGTTGATTTCCTCCTCTTTATCTAACATATGTGCTTTTAAGACATTTGGATATATGATAACCAACTTTTCCAATCTGAAACTCCTAGGAACTGAAGATCTCCAAAACATCAAATTAGATTGAAAGACCATTGCACTTTTTTATCAAAACAAGGGTTTGCTTTTCTGAGATGAGACTTTTGAGTATTTAGGGATATGGTCATGTTATATTGTCAATATTTTCTTCAAGGTCTTGAGGGAAAACTTTATTTACTCTAGAAGGTAAAACATAAATAAAGAGCTGTTCTTATCTTCCATGAAGCAGGTGTGCCACTTCCTGACTAGGGAGGCAAAGTTAGGGAATATAACTGTCCTCATTGCACTGGGAATTCTGGCAACGCTGAATGTCAGATGACAAGTCCCTTGGGCACTGCTCTAAAATAATGCAGATATTATTGTTTCCCTGTTTCTTCCGTTGGGCATATGGTTCCAAGTAATGAAATAAATGAGATGAGTGTTAGCCCGGCATGTGAAACCAAACCTTCACCTTCCCCTGCTGCTCGTGCCTCTGACTCACTTTGAAATCAGATGCTGAGCATAGGTCTCGTTCATATAAACAACTGGGTGGCTTGAAATATACAAAAGCCCTTTGGAGCAAAAATGCTCTCATGTGGCAAAAGCTTGACAGTTTTTCCTTTCATCTTGGAGAGTTCTGTTTGAGCCCAGCCTTCTCTGTGGGGCTGTTGGCAAGTAAGTGTGTGCTCAAACACACCACTGGCTTAGCAGGATGCCTCGGTGCCTGTTTTGCCTGCACCTGTACTGCTGTAGAGCAGCAGTTCCAGGAGGCACAGACAGCTGGCATTTTTTCTTCTATATTCTTTAGAAGACTGGACTCCAGAGAGGCTTTGATCAAGGCCAGTTTTGCTTCCTGCCCCTGCCTGTATATCTCTTCTCCATGCAGTCACAGACAGGGAGTGATGTGCCTCTGCAGGCTTGCCAGGTTGTAAGCTGACCCAGTGGGTGACATCGAAGTCCCAAATGTTGTTGAAATTGGGTTCCAACCCCACCTGAAACTCGCTGTCCCTGTTTTCCCTTATAATCAATGGTATGGTTTTCCCTTATAACGAATGACTGCAGTCTTGGGGCCATTCTTACTGGAGGGTGCAGACCTTGCCAGTGAATTTTGGGATCCTATTCTGAGAATATGAAAGGCTGTCAGCTTATATAAAGTCTTATGCAAGGAATTATTCTAGGGAGAATTCAAAGCTGATTTTTCCTCCCACCTGTGGCTATCCATTACATTTTGCCTACGTGTTCTTTCCATGCCTTTTTTATTCTTTAGTGAACTTAATACCTAAGCTACTGAGCACATTAGTAATGCTTGATTACAGCCCCTAGTGCCTGTGCTGCAGAGCTGTAGCTCTGTTATGGAAGTGGGAATGTCCTTGGCCTCTTACTCAGCTGCTCTATGAGCAGGGAAAACAGCACCTCATTAATATGAGGTTGGAGTCATTGGAGCGAGTCCAGAGGAGGCCACCAAGATGATTAGAGGGAAGGAGCACCTCTCCTATGAGGAAAGGCTGGCAGAGTTGAGATTGTTCAGCCTGGAAAAGAGGAGGCTTCAGGGTGATCTAATTGCAGCCTTCTGGTACCTGAAGGGAGCCTGCAAGAAAGATGGAGGAGACTATTTACAAGGGCATGTAGTGACAAGACAAGGGGGAATGGCTTCAAACTGAGAGAGAGTAGGTTTAGATTAGATATTAGGAGGAAGTTGTTTCCTGTGAGCCTCTTGTATGGTATTCGGCCTATCTCCTGGCTATTTAGAGGTCTGCTTTGCCTATAAACGTGTGTAGAATTGTCTCAGTGCAAGTTATTGATGGACTCAGTACTGTGCCTGCATGGTCCCTACCCTGCGCTGTTGCAGACTTGACTGGCTGGATGTGGTCTGGGGGCCAGCTGCACTGCTGATGGGGACACTGGGTGGTCTGGGGACATGGGTGGGGACCTTGGGAGCAGTGGTGCTTCCACCACACGAGGAGAACCCCACAGAACCCATTATCATCAGGGCCTTGGGTGCATAAGGCAGCAGCACCTTGGAGCAACTCCAGTGAGGAGCAGCCTTGTACTGATATAAACTGTAGGAACTGATACTGTGCTCTACAAGTTTTCACCTCCCTCATGTGCTGTACATCAGAATAAGTTGAGCATGTACAGTAATGGAAATTTCTGTCTTTTTTGGCACATTTTTATCTTTGTGAAGAAACCAAATGGTGCTGTACTGTAATATTTGAGCATAGAAGTATAGATACCAGTTTTTGTGTACGGAGAGAGTACATAGTCTAATTTACATTTACTCTCGTGCATATTTCAGATCTCTGAAGGACAGATCTAGTTGAATAATGAGTTTCTTTCATTGATTCACCTATTTAGAAGGACCTTCCTTGTGGGATGATTAGTGACAGGACACTGTAAGCTACATCCTGCACTTTACTCTGAAAGCTACTGATATTTCTGTACTAATTGTGTCCAAATATTGCACTGCTGCTGGGGATAGGGAGCTGCCTCTGGATTCAGTATATCCTACTGGTCAGAGGGGATTTACACTTAAATTTTTCAATTTGGCATTAAAGCATTGGTCCAGATGTATTTTGAAAGGGAGAGACTCCAGTTCCTATAATACTGTTTCTGCTGCTTCTTAGGGATCTCCTGTGTGGGTGTTTGTCAGAGGTCTAAGTAAGATGCATCAAAGGAAAGGTAGAGAGCACAGGTGGGAAAAATTTCACACACACAAGCATTTCTGCTCAAAAACTAAACCTAAAAATTGTGCTTGTCTGATGTAGAAATGGAAGATTGTGTATGACTTGTACAATGTATACAACTGAGGCTGAGAAAATTCAACTCAAAATTTCAGTTTTGGAGTCTCAGAGGAAAAATTATCTATCGATAAGGCATTGCTGACCCCCAGTTATTTGATAAATAATATTAATGATAATAATTCTACTTAATACAATAAATTATTTCAGAAGTTCTTGCATGATTGGTTTTCAAATTAGAATGCAGGAAACCTCATCAGATTTTCTAGCAGTCAGAGTCTCATTCAACATGATCTACTAAGGATTGATTTTAAGTCATGTCAATTTTAAATAAATAAGCCTAAAATTGTCTTTTAATTCAGTGACATTAATTACATTTTTTGGTACTCACATTTTCCAAAATCAAGAATTGTGGCACTAACTATAAAATAGTTTCATTTGATTGTTGTTATCAAATGAAAATCTTTGCACAGTATGTTTGGGGATCTTTTTGTCTGATAAAGATGTTCTGTGTATCCTTAAGTATTTATAAAATATTTCTTTCCATTCTAACCTTCCCACTGTAGTAGATTTAGAAAAAGGGGCCCCTCAGTTTCGGAAGGACATTGAGATGCTTGAGCGCGTCCAGAGGAGGCAACAAGGCTAGTGAGGGGCTGGGAGCACAAGCCCTGTGAGGAACGACTGAGGGAGCTGGGGTTGTTTAGCCTGGAGAAAAGGAGACTCAGAGGTGACCTTACCACTGTCTACAACTCCCTGAAAGGTGGTTGTGGTCAGGTGGGGGTTGGTGTCTTTCTCCAGGCAGCAACTGACAGAACCAGAGGACACAGTCTCAAACTGCACCAAGGGAAATTTAGGCTGGATATTAGAAAAATGTTTTTCACGGAAAGGGTAATAAAGTACTGGAATGATCTGCCTGGAGAGATGGTCGGGTCACCATCCCTGGATGTGTTTAAAGAAAGACTGGATGTGGCACTCAGTGCCATGGTCTAATTGAGGTGTTGGGGTATCGGTTGGACTCGATGATCTTAGAGGTCTCTTCCAACCTAATCTTTCTGTGATTCTGTGAAATGTTTCATATTTCTGGCCCAATTACCTTTCAATTTACTCTTTGTGTTTAATCTTGGAAGGAGACTGAAACACAGATTTGTACATTGAACACCAGCATTCTAAATAATTTCTAATATGACTGAATAGATTTTCTACACTGAACAAGTTTCAAAATCTTCAGTAGAAGTTACATTTTAAAGAATTCTGGATAACAGCAGTGAATATGCCAATATAGAAAATCTGTAGGTGCTGGCATTTGGATGAATAGAAAGTGTCTTTATGAAATCAGGAAATGATATGTTGTACTTCATAAATAAAGAGGAATATGATAATTTAGTTGAAGGTATTTCACCCCATTCTTTCCATAAAAAAAAAAAAATTAACTTCTGCAACTACTTACAAAAGCTCAATGAGTCAATAAATGATAGTTTTAAGTTGCTTAATTTATAGTATTATAATTAATTATTAACATTTGTTCTTTTAAGTTCATTTGAAATACAAAATAAGTTCATTTCTATAATATAATCAGAGAAAAACTTGAAACCTATATTCTAATACTTTGAATAAATGATTTTTCTCTACCTTGTTTACTTATTACAAATTGAAGTTTCAAAAAAGATAAAGCTACCTTATTAAATATAAAGATTGCAGAAATGAAAGAAAATAATAAGTAGTCAGCAGTGATTACAGAGAATTGCTGTGGGTGATTTGGAGTAGGAGCTCAGGTTTCTAATGTCAATAGAAATGTAGTTTTTCCTCATATTGAAACTAATTTAAGAGATTCATTTCTTATCTGTCTGTACATCAAATTACCAGCATGTGTTTAAAATTGGTGCTGGAGATGGGTGCTGGTTAAATGACTGTTCAGGATGAGGACTTCAGGTGGCAGTAGGTCCTCTCCCTCCCCACATGGCCTTGAGCTTATTTAGGCCATGAAACTGTACCAATGGGACGCACATTCCTGATGGCAAACCCACCCCTTGTTTACTTCCTTGCAAATAGTCCTGTGAAGTTCAAAGTTATCCTTCCTCTATATTGAGACATTTAGATGTGGATACTGTCAAAAGCCTGCGCAGAGAAACTCAGGCATATTTGCAGCAGAGAGAAAAGTTTCTCATGGTTCTGTTAAGTTTGTTGTGAGAACTCACTCAGTGGAACCTGTAAACACTCTTGCAGCTGGTGTTTTGTAGAGAAGAGCGTTAGGAAAACAGGGCTATGTGTAGTTATCCAATAGTCTTTAAAGGGTGTTCATCTTGTTAACCAATGGTGTAATACTTGTGTGCAGTGTGTTATATAAGGTGTGTTATTTGTAATAAAGTTAGTGGGACTGGACCTGTGTTCTGGAGTCTTGTGTCACAGCCCATGCCGTCCCCAGAACAACAGCGACACTTACATACGTAAACATCTTGTAAACTGGAGAACAATAACTCAAAACGCTGATTTTTAAAAAATGTATTTGATAAGCTAGTCTATATTCTGGCCCATTTTTTGGCACTGGGATATTGAATTGGCAGGCAGAAGTTGTGGAATATTGCTTTGTTTGCTTCATTTTATTGTTTCCTTTGCTGTTTCTAATGTCAGTCTTAGCGGCTTTGATCAAAGAAACCTTTGAATCCTTTCTTCTTCAGCTCTTAAGAAACTCTAACTTTAGATCAACCAATTTCATAAACATAGAGCTCAAATCCCTCTTGTTTAAAGAAAGTCAGCCCTTCTCAGTGTGGTCAAATGCACCTCTTCAATGAGGAATCTAAACTAGAGAATTAGAAATTTTGGTTCATCTGGAAGAATTCTGCAAAGTAACTTTGTAAAATAATGTGCTTAAAAATGTGTAGTTTAAAAAGCTATTTCATGTACATTTAATAGAAATGAAACGACTTTCTTTGCATATTCTTATTAATGTAGTCTAAGTGGAAATATGAAGTTACATTGTGAAAATACAGGAAATAGACACAAGGATAAAATGGGAAATAAACATATTGAGCCCATCTCAGACTGACTGAAGTACAGAAAGTAAGCAGATTCACTAATGGACCATTTTTACTGCCTTAAGTCTTGTAATTTATCCTGAATCAGGCTCTGCTGTTTCACCAGTTGCTTTCATTTTATGCCTTGCAAGCAAAATAATGTGCATCTAACATCTCTGACAGTGGCGTGATCCAAAACATGTCTGTCTGTCTTTGAGGTTTGTTACAGGATAATAGCATTTGTGCTTTCTGCTTTCCTTCTCCAAATCATCAATCTTGACTCTTCTACTGTTGTTTAAGGTTGGAGTCATATGACAACTGGACAAAACCACAGAAAATTTCTACAAGACAAAAAGAATACAGATGTGGAGTATTTGATTGCACATCTTTTGTCTTTATTACTCAAGCTGTGAACTCCTTTTTTAATAGAATTGTTATTGAATAACATACTGTGGTCATTAACATGCTATCTTGGGCTCAGCAAGATAACTACATCAAGGTTCTGTCAGATTAATAAATTATCTTAAAAGTTAAAGATTGAATATTGGCACAAATGTTCAAGTTAGGTCATGTATTATATTTCTTCTTTTTCATCTTGTTCCCAATGTTGTCAAGAATTCGTATCTGAAGATTGTTCAGACTTTTTTTGTCTAGCAATTAATCACCTCATGGACAAGGAGTTACAAGGCATTTTTGTAAGTCCTTCAAATCAAACACATGTTGGCTGCTATCAAAGGTAGGGTCAGCTGGTCACTCCCGATTCCAAAGGAAATGGCATTGGCTGTGTAAGCTTGAAGATGGGATGCATCTTTTGTTCTACACAACTTGCATCATAGGTGATCCTTTAATAGCACTGCACATCTTGTCTCTTTTGGTGGTTTCATTAACTATTCAGAGCTATTGGCCCCATATGAGTGTAGCAATCACTTCAGTTGAAAGCTTTAGGATGGATATTTTTGGCCTAAGGAAGAATTTTCTTTGTCATCAAAATAAGATCCAGAAACTCCAGAGCTGCACCAAGAAGCATTGCGGCAGATAATAAACAAATATGTAACAAAAAAATACTCTGTGAAGGACAATCCAAGTAAACAGCTGAAAGGTCTATGCCAAACAGGCACTCAAAACCACACTTGAAGGAAGATCCCTCAGTGTGAAAATGGAACTGCCATTGTGGCAAAGAATTTCAGCTTATGTTGTAGGTCTATCTAACCACAAAAACATTTATTTATATATGTTGCAGCCATTACATCAGATTTTTTTGTTTTGTATCAGATTTTTAGATAGAGACCTTAAGTCCCATCTATGTAACTGTTTAGATATACAGTATTAATAGCACATTGTAATAGCACCATCTAGGTTGTTTGCAAGCTGGAAGGCCTCCTAGCCCATTTCTCCTGCACTCTGCCTGTCAGATACATAGGCAGGTGGGGAAATGTTCTCAGGGAATTACTATTACAGAATTTTCAGTGCTCAGTGCTGACCTGGCAAGAGTTCACTGACTTCCCCTGTGTTTCCCTTTGTGTGCCTTTACTGCTCACACATACAGGAAAGGGAATAAGGAAATATGAAAGTATCTCTAAATCAATTGATACAGAATTGGAGAAGAATTCATAGATGTTCTTCTTGGAGAAGGCAGAGCTCAGCTACACAATCTGCTTTGCACAACAAAAGAACTGGGGATTTTCAGTTACATTCATAAATCTGCTCTCCCAGCTGACACTGATTTAAAGATTAAATTAATACATTAGTCTACATGACAGGTAAAAGAGAGTACATACTCATGTTGATGGGATGGCAAGTGTTAAGTTAAAAATGGGGAAGTGTCTTTATTAAGAATTAAATCAAAAAAGATGATAATTTAGAATACCAACAGTATGTTTAATAATCAAATGTGTTAAAAATGCATAGTAGTATGGAGTGCAAGGTAAATATTACCCCTTTTTTTACAGCTAGGATACCTACAGATACGACCCATGGAAATGCTACCTCTGGAAGTTAAGACAAAACATCCCTGTATTATCCAGGCTGGTTTGGTTACAAATCCCAAACATAACCCCATGCAAGCTATTACACAGAAAATCACCAGTCCAAACCAGGAAACGATAAAATATCCTTTGTCTTTTGAAAATATAGAAGACTAAGAGTTATGCCTGTAGCACTAGATGAGCCTGGAATTGTTACATGAAATGAAAAAAAATCTTGACAAGAGTCTGAGCAAGGGAACTCCTGGGGACCTAGCAGGATATCATCTCTAATGTTTTAGTCACTGGATTTGTACTCATGACCCTTGATGTCAGAGAGGGCATAGGTTTTGAAGGAATTGGTAACGTCTTTCCTTATACCAGTTGAAATACTCAGAATATGGAAAGAGTATCAGAGTTGTGAGAGGCTTAACTGAAGGAGCTGGAGTTACCTTATCTTCAGTCTCTCAGGGACAGAAACAAACCCCACAAAAATATTCAAATTATAGATGGTCCTGCATGGAGTCCATTCCTTTCCACATGCTTTCTAATTTTGTTTTGTCATCGAGTTAATATTTGGAAATGGTTTCTCCTTTTCTTGCTTTTGGTAGTTACTTCATGAATATGCAGTCATAAGGTGTTTTTGTAAGGCCTTCTGAAGGTCCAAGGCTGGCTGTGCCTGAGAATAACGGTGCATGGTTTGCTCATAAAGAGGCAATAGAAAGCATGACCAGATGGTTGGCAAAAGTATCTGGAATTTTAAAATCCTGCTTTGTTCCTTTCTAAAGACTTATCTACTCCTACACCTCAGTGTGTCAGTGACACCATCATTGACTCCCAACACCAAAATTTGAAGTGATGGGGTATGAGAGGTCTGGTAGATGTGTGTAGCCTGTGAGTGAGACCAAGCAGTATTTGACTTAACATTATTTACTAGATGCACTGAGGCAAAAAACAGTTTTGGTTTCCATATTTTAAACTCAGTGACTATATCTGTGCTAATACAGTCCCAGAGGTTGTTTCCATGTGCTGAGTATGATTTTGTTTATAATACTGTCACGTGAAAAGGGGAGATTTACTCCACCCCTTAGTGTTTGGTTAGTCTGTTAGCTCCCCAGGAAAACTGGCACCCTTGTGCCAACCATTCTGTCAGTGTCTTGTTATGGGGGCCCTTCACTGAGCAGTTCACTAGACTGAAGGGCAGTTTGACTGACTTGTATAGGCTGAGAAACCTCCTTCTGGGTCTCCTCACCTTTACCCACTGCCAGCGACTGCCAGCACGCTTGAAGGGCTCCCATTAACAGGTGACTCTGTATTAATACAATTGCAACAGGTCAAGGTTCAAGGACTGCTGGTGATGTTATCTCGCTTCAAAAACGTATTCAAAGTACTAGAATAACAACCAATAGAATTCAAAGCAACATACTAACAAGATCTATTTGCTAACAAAAGTTAGCTCGAGATAATCCTTCAGTGTGCATAGAGTAGAGTTCTTATCCAACAGGGATTCCTATGGAGGAGAAGACAGGTTCATCCTGTCAGCTGATCCCAAAGGTTATGATGGAGTCTTACCCAACTTCTCCCCATTTTTGAACCACTTTTATACTGTTGCTTTATGTTTATGTGGAGTGACTTTAGTGATGTATCTGAGTTATTGAGGGGTGGTCATACCTTGGGGCAGATATCTCCATATGGCACCCAAGAAAAGTTATGCATGGGGACATGGGTCAGTCCTAGGAGAGTGATTTCACCACAGTTTCTGATTCAGCAGCAGGACATCTTCCTTTATTTCCCTTGGTTTTCAGCAGTTGTGCAGCTTACTGGCTAGGAAGTACCACTGAGTTCCCTTCTCTGCAAGAGTTTTGACAAGAGTCTGGCCATGGTGTTTCCACTCTGCTCCACCCTGTCTTTAGTCCCCCCCTAGGACTGTGTTGTGTGTGGGAGGTCAGATGGACTGACCACATTCCATCCAGGGAGTAGCCACTCTATTTTCCTCTATAATTTCTGTACTGTTATTTCTCAGCCCCAGTCATCTTGCCACAAGTGCTCAGCTACTGCCACTGATCTGTTTTGGCCCCAGCCAAATAATATGGTCCTAGACAAATCACAGGCACAGCTTGAAAGTTAACAAGGACCAAAATGTTTGGGGCTATAAGAGTGTGTGTAAAAAGTCCAGTCTGTACTAGGGAATAAGTGCTGGGGGTTCATTTACCTTCCCAGTATCGACATTAGGTCTCCAGTGAATAATATACTTTCGTCAGCAGTCTGCAGTAAAATGGTTGTGCAGCTGTCACTTGTCATGGATTAGCCAGGGCTGCATCTAATGTGGACTCGTAAAAGGATATTTTTCATAATTATATTTGATTTTGACAAGAAAATTTAGTGGATCCCAACAATATTTTCTTTTTAGGACAGGTCATCTCCTCCACTGTGTAGTTTGTGTATTATCATCATCTGTATGAACATGGAATAACTAAATTAGTGGTGTTTTGATTTGTTTTCCTATTATATAATAATTCTACACATGGAAGATGATCTGACTCATTGCCCTGTTTCATACCGGTGAGCACTGCAGGTAAATGAGAATAGTAGTGGAAAAAAGGGACTCTAAAATTTTGACCAAACTTATCCCTCAGACTTCTGAAATGCCATCTTAATACCTGTAAAGAGTTTAAATTTATATCAGCTGCTTCCATTGCGGGGTCACCTCCTTGCACTACATCTCCCATGGTGCACCCGCAGCCTCAGCCTGCTGCCTCTGGCACTCACCTGCCTTTGCTGATTCATGGGTGATGACACCGGCTAGGAAACGTGTTTTCAAGCAGTCAGGCATTTTCCTGCATAGCATTTTGGTCGAAATCCTGCCTTTCAAACCTTCCCAGGGCTTTGTGGTTTTGAAAGAGAAGCCAGGGTAATGTTTTTAATTTGTCACTGTGCTCTGAAAATGCTCTGCAGCAGAGGGGAAATTCTGCTACCCTGCAACTAATAGACAGGGAAATAGAGGCATGGTGTCTAATCCACAATGAATAGGCCATCTTAGGAGCAGAGTCCAGGTCACATGCCCCCCTGCCAGCTATGCTAGAATAGGTGACTTAAAGATGAAAAGCTGCAACTGGCCCTCCTTTTTTAGCAGCGATTAACATTCCTGAAAAGCCTGCCCAGGATTATGGGAGGTAGTCATGATTTACTGCCTCTGAAGAACTTTATGCAAGGCTTTACATGCCAGGTGTAGCAAGCTCAGATGCCTGAAACCTTGAAATCTGATTTGTATTATTTTAAAGTCTCTCCTTGATTTAAATAAGGAATATTCCTAAGTATTTTTACAGTAATAATATGGAGGCATGTACTTTCTTCTGAAGGAAGTGAACTACTGGAAAACCTCACTGAGGCATTGAACAGATTTATTTAAAAAGAAAAAAATCAAACCCAGAACTGAACTTTCTAATTAAATTCCTTCCTGCACTGGCACAACAGAGCAGTGGCTGTTACTGCATCACCCAAGTTTGCCTGCCTGCAGTGGTTTAGCTGTTCTGCCTCCAGTAATGAGGTACCTCCCCTTCTAACGCAGCAAAGCTAAATTTAGCCCCTGCAGAGTGTACTATTCCTATATTTAGTGCTGTGAAAATCAGACTTCAGCAAAGAACTGGCTAAACTATGAGGTGTTCTGCAGTCCAGGAGACAGAAATAGAAACACAGCAAAGTGCTTCTTTGGATTTTCCCCCCTGTAGCCAGGCAGCAGAGACAGTGGAGGGCTCTGTGCAGGGACGGCATTTAAAAAAAATATAGATATCCCAGCAGTTATAATGGAATTCCTGCACGTGAGCAGACAAAGAGCTGCAGAGCCCAGCGCCACTGGGAGGGCACTGAGCAAGGTTGCTGCCTTTGTGACAGAGGGAGGCTGCTGGCAGCGAGCTGGGGACACAGTAGTGGCGGCTCTGGTAGGCTCTGCAGCAGCCCCAGGTGCCAGCAGCACTGCAGGGGTGATTCCAGCTGTGTTTTACTCCTCTGCCATACAGTATCTGCTCACATATGGTATGCACAGAAATATGCTAGTGCTCATGTGGACCATCAGGACCTGATTCTCATGCACCCAAACTTGCCATGTATCAGCTTGGTGTGATTTTTAAGACTATACAATGCTGTTTAAGCCAGGTGAAGCATTTGGGAGGAAAACGGGAAATTTGGAGGCACTTTCCTTTGGGTCTTTCATCAGAGAAGGAAATGCAAGCCGTGAGGGATGGAAATTGGTGGCTTTTCTCATGTGGCACTGATGGAGGAGTGAGTTGGCTGTGGCAGCAGCCACCCCAATGGTGGCCCGGCTCCGCCCGGCCCACAGCCACGGAGGGCACCGCTAGAGGGCTCGCAGGATGGGGATTGCCACGTCTGGAAGAAAACTAATTAAAACTGTAAGATGTGCTGGCACCGAGCCCTTTGTCTGCTGCTGGCAGAGGTTAACAGAGTTAATATAAACGGGTACTCAATGATCACTTCAGATTGCCTCTTGGGTACTGCCAGCCATGTGGTTTGATTCCTGTGTGAATCAGAAAGAATCTTTTGGATGGACTTCAGATTGATTTGGTCGAGCAAATCACTTTTGTTTTTTTCATTCAAGTCTGCAGAGTTTGTACCTCAAATAAGACTGGATTAAAATTTGATCAAAAAGACTTAGCATATCCTAAAACCCTTGAGGGGGGGAAACTTTTTTCAGAAGAAATGTAAATGCTCTAGAAGGAGAAGTATATAGGGCTAGAAGATTCCTGAAATGATCCTCTGCTTTCATAGCCAGCCATACAGTGATAAAACTTTCCTAAATAGATCTTGTTATTTTCTAAAAATAACCATTTTTTCCCCCCCCACTCTTCTCTTCCTGGGATGTTCTTCCAAAGCAGTACAGGTAGAATTGTTTACTAATTTCCAGCCTAATTTTATTGTGGCTCACTTATTCCCATTTGTTCTTCTGCCATTTTTTCTTCATTAGCTATTCTTCCTCCCCAATGTATCTCCTCTATAAATACGCCTGGGATAATCGTATTTTGTGCTAGCCTTTGCTTGCCTGGTCTAAACAAGCCGAGCTCTTCAAACTGCACATTCTAAAAGAGGCCCTCAAGCTTCAGGGCTGTTATCACAAGGCATAAGGACTTTTTTTTTTTTAATCTTCTTTTACCCCTTTGTCTGTTAGAGAACATTGCACAAGTGGGGGTACTGTTACATGGGGAAAATTTGCCATTATGTTTTATTATGAAGTGTGGCAACAGAGTAGTTTTCTGAGAGAGAATATTGCACTGAGAGACCCACTTTATGATGCCAATTGGCAGGTACTGGTCTAGATGAGCCTTTTGCCTTTGATTTCTAATTTTTTTAATGTAGAAGAGCTTAGTTGCTATAGAGAAAATCATACTGGTCTAAACCAAGGAACATGACCTCAGAAAAATTGAAAACGAAGCATCAGTAGCAGAGAAAATAGAGCAGAGCCTTCAAAACATCTCAAATTTTCCTGAATTTTCTGTGAGATTTAATATTAAAAACATTCAGGACAGCATTCACATATCAGTATCTTCTCCCTGTGGGCTGGTTCTTGGAAACAGGAAAACGTTTTTAGTCTTGTTGCAGTATCCCGGACTGCAGTGAGACCTCTGTTCCTTTTGTCTTGTCTCCTGGCTGAGTTTCCAATAGGTTGCCAGTGATGGCTTTTGACCACTCCTTTCAGCTGGGCACCAGCAGCATGGACCTGGCAGGCAATGAAAACTGACTCTGTATAGGAATGAGAAAAGGGAAGCATCTCTGAAGGGCAAGGCTGGGTCCATGCAGTGCTCAGTACATGCAGCAAACTCATGGCTGGGAGTAGTCTGTCAGTAACCATTGCTGACTATGGAATCACAAACCCTGAGCTGTCCTGAGGCAGGAATGTCAGACACAAAGACAATCCCAAGCCTCTCAAGTTCCTATTAACTTGTCTGTTGGCCAGAAAAGCATCCTCTTTCCTGAGTATTCATTAATTTACACCAGCATCAAGTGTATCTGCAAAAGTATATCTATCTTGACATTCTTTGGCTCTGTGATCAGGACAATGCTTTGATAAAAAAGGGGAGTGAAAGGGCATTGTTTTAGCTGGAGGCCAAAAGCTGCTTGAAAGGGAGGGAGATTCCATGCTGAAGGTAATTAAAGAAGATGAAGTACTTAGGTAAAGTGAATGCTTCACTGCACAGAGCTAATGCTGAATTTCACTGGTCTGGGAAAAGAAGCTGAAATGTTGCTGCTCAGATTTGTGTTAATAATTTTCTTACATGCTATCAAATGACCCAACTTACTTTGTTGTGGGAACAGAATATGATCCAACCAGTGCCCAAAAGACTTTAGTAAAAAACTCATTACAAAGCAAGCCAATTCTGTGCTATGTGACAAGACAATATATGAATGTTTCAATATTATCTTACTGGTAGATCCAGGAGTTAAAGGAAATGAATGGAGGCCTTGTTGGACAAACAGTGCCCAAGAGATGGAGTCACAGCTCCAGTAACTTGTAGTCTTAACATATGTAAGGGGAAAAAACAAGAGAGGTGAGAAGCAAGAGCAGCATGGTCTGATGCTGATGGTGGGAATGTGCCAGTCCAGCGAGCATTAATGGCTCACAAGCAACTTTATCCCCTCCTCACACGCAGGCTGCACTGGAAGAAAGGTGATGGAAATTTAATTAAATACAGCTGCCACAGTAGCAGAGAGTCTAGCAGCAGAGTGACTGCAGGCAGCTTCCTGTGGCCTGGCTATGTGGCAATTGCCAAGGTGATGTCTGTAAGTTCAGCTCCCAGAGCCTGTATATCCCTGTCAGCACACTGATTTGCCTCAGCTGCAGGGCCCAGGCACAGCTTGGCATGGAACCCCTCTGCCCAGCACTGGGCACGATTGGAGCAGAGATGCTCAGGGAGATCTGGCCTGACTGCACCCAAGTAGCCAGTAATGCAGCTCAGCCTTTGCCTGGACCTTGAGCCTCGGTTGTTTCACTGTGTCTCATGGCATTAAAGCTGTGGTGAAAACCGGATTTGCTCAGGTTTGTTGCCAAATTTCCAGTGACTCTAATGAGGCCAGGATTTCAGCCTGGAAAGCTATGCAGCAGTGCTGTCCTCACGGATGTACCTCTATTAACCAAGATATGCAAAACCCTTTGTGATTTTCCCCTGCTTATTTCTAGTTCATTTGCTAACTAGCTACACATACCATTTGCCCTTTTTCTGTCTCTCAGGTGCTTTCTTCTGTTGCCAAAACGTCTCCCTCCCTGGCAGGCAACATGAAGGAGGATGGCACCGCTCTCCTTCCCCAGATGGTCACTGCTGTCTCCTCCTCAGCCACCAACTGCTGAATGTGAAAGGATTCATGACACGAGTGTTGACATAGTGAGAGGCTGAGAAATTCCCTGGCTTGTAGTACTGTCCTCAGCCCGACCTTCCTCTTCATCTATATTTTCTTTTGCTGCTCAGGGTGGAGGAGAGCGGCCGTGAGTCATCCTAGGGGCTGATGACTCATATTTTCAGTCAGAGCAGTCAGCGTGCTGAGGGCTCTGCCCAATCTTTCATGCCCAGAAACTCAGCAGAGGGTTTGTGCATGGGTTTCCCTCACTGTGATTTCATTGTTTCCTCCCTTGCCAGTAGCTTTTCTCTGCCCCCACAATCCACTCTAAGCTTTCCAGTTCCAGACTGAATCTGCCTGCTCCATATATGTTAACATTTCCCTCTAACATCCTGTATGCTTTTGCTGCTTGGAGAGAGCCCACTAGTATAGTAAATACTAGTGTATGTGAGATGCTGCTTTGTCACGGCTTGGACAGCCTTTGGCAGCATGCTTGAGTTTGTGCTGAGAAACACTACATTGTTTCCAATGCTCAGTTGCTAAGGTGTACATGTTGATGTATGTCATCCCTTGCAGCTGGTATCAGCTGGTATCAGCACAGAATCCTAGAATGGTTTGGGTTGAAAGGGACCTTAGGTCATCCAGCTCCAAGTGCTCTGCCATGGGCAGGGACACGTTCCACTAGACTGTGTTGCTCAGAATGCCGTCCAGCCAGGCCTTGAACACCGCTAGGGATGGGGCATCCACAACTTCTCTGGGCAACTGGCGTCTCACCACTCTCATAATGAAGAATGTCTTCCTTATATCTGATCCACGGGCCCTTGTACTAAGCCCCTTTCCCCTTTATGTACTGTAAGGCTGCTCTAACCTCTTCCTGGAGCCCTCTCTTCTCCATGCTGAACAACCCCAACTCTCTCAGCCTGTTGCCATAGAGAGGTGCTCCATCCCTCTCTGACCATCTTCCTGGCCCTCATCTGGATCTACTCCAGCAGGTCCTCATCTTTCTTAAGTTGGGGACCCCAGAACTGGATGCAGAACTCCAAGTGGGGTCTCACCAGAGCAGAGAACACAAAAGGCATTTCCATTTTGACCTAGAGTAGGGCAAAATCATCTCCCCTGACCTGCTGGCCATGCTGCTTTTGATGCAGCCCAGGATGTGTCTGTCTTTTTGGGCTGTGTGTACTCAGGGATGGGTCATGTTGAGCTTCTTGTCCACCAATAACCTTCAAGTCCTTCTCCTCGGGACTGTTCTCAGTCTGTTCTCCAGCCAGCCTGTGTTTGTTCTTGGGATTGCCCTGGCCCAGGTGCAGGACCTTCTGCTTGGCCTTGTTGAACTTGATGAGGTTTGTGTAGGCCCAGCTCTCAGGCCTGTCCAGGTCCCTCTGGATGGCATCCCTTCCCTCCAGCGTGTTGCTGCACCTCACAGCTTGGTGCTGTGGGCAAACTCACTGAGGCTGTGCTCTGTCCCACTGTCCATGCAGCCAACAAAGGTGTTAAACTGGCCCAGTCCCAAAGCCAGCCCCTGAGGAATGGCAGTCATTGCTGGTCTCCACTGGGACATCGAGCCAGTGACTGCACTGGGTGTGAACCAACCAGCCAAATCCTTGTCCGCTGTGGTGTGGTCTGGGCCTCTCCAGTTTAGAGACAAGGATGCTGTGTGGGACAGTGTCGTGTGCTTTGTTTGTGCAAGTCTAGGTAGATGACATCAGTTGCTCTTCCCTCACCCATCAATGTTCTCACCCATCAAGGAAGGCCAACAAGTTTTGTCAGGAACTATTTTCCCTTAGTGAAGTTATGTTGGCTGTCACCAAACCCCTCCTTATTTTCCATGTACTTTAGCATAGTTTCTGGGAAGATCTTCTCCATAATCTTTAACATGGGTTAAACGGGCTGCTTTCCAGCTGTGCATCTATGGTTCTTAAAATACCCATCTGGTCCCGAGCTGGGGTTTGCATATCACCCATGGTGAGTGGCTGAAGCAGCTGCTAGACCCAAGAATTACTTGTCACTTCTTGTTTGAGGTTCACGTTCACATCAGACTACAGCACCCAGAAGCAGCACACATGAGATCTCAGGAAGCAATGGCGAGTTAGGAAGTAGTTCACACAGCAATGACATGCTTCATGAGAAGTTGCAGAAAGAATTCTTCTTGATGTGTAAGCCCGTGGTGATACTGGAAGGGGATCTGAATGAGAAGGGTGTATGAGAGGTGCAATATGCTGGGAAAACTGGAAAAGAGCAGAGCATTAAAGTGTAACAATTAAGTAATCAAAGTTACCTTTCCCAGCTCCTTTGAACTGACAAATATTCTTACATTCAAAGACAAGCACACACACACACACAAAAGAGAACTTATTTTTATCTTACAGTGCATGACTGATGTGTTGGCAGTATTTTGTTGTCACTCTGCATGGCTTTTAATTGAGGTTACCTAGAAACAGTAAGGGACGAAAGTGTTACACCGTGACTGAGTCCTAATTATGGGAGAGTTGATAGAAAACCAAAACCTCATCATGGGAAAGAATGGAAAGCCAAATTACTTTATTCTCAGTCTTTTCAGTTTCTCTTTTACTTATAGACTTTTTAAGTTTAAAAAAAAAAAAAAATAGATGAGAGTTACACAAACCAGTTATGGTTTAGATCTATTATGTTTTCTCTGATAAAAAGATAAAAAAGATAAAAAGGAGAGAGGGAAGTGAAAAAAACCACTTGGTTTAGGACTCTGAGTCAAGAGCCCTAAGTAGAAGTTAAATTTTGGATATTACTACAAACTTCCTTCATAATATAAATTTTTTAAGAAAGTTGAAGTTGGAGAAGCAAACCAAACCGTTATGAATTGAAACTACAAACCACATTGTACTTAACAGAATGGACAATTGGCTCATGGTCTCTGGATATGTCTTTGCTTCAATCGATTCAAAGATGCAGGCTATGTAAAGAAAACATAAAAACTACACCATTTACCAAATTGCAGTGAATCTCATGTTTTATGTGGAAGGCTAAAAACTTGTATTCCGTCTGAACAAACTCATTCGTGGATAATAAATAAATGAGATGCTGAAAGGCTATCAGGAATGTGAAGCTGCTCTGTCCCCTTTTGCTACTTATGAAATCTAAAGGGGTACCAGGCTAGGAAGTATATTTACATAGAAAATCCCAGATCAAAGTGCTCCTACAACAAAAGATTTTCTGGAATAAAGTAGCTCCCAAAAAACTCTGGGTAATTGCAGTCTTAGTGGAGCCAAGCCTCCTGGAAGCTGCCAGCCGTGTTGTGTGTCTTTTGGCACCTCTGCAACATATATAAATAGCTGGAGACCTTTCTGCAGCCAGGAACAAGTGAGATGAGAAAAGACTCTGTTTCTAAATTTGAAAAGAAAGCTGTAAACAACAGGCATGCTGATTTTAGGTATGCCAGGGGACTTTGGGAGTCTGCCCTTTGGTCCTCTCTGCAGGCAAGGTCAACTTCCCCTCCGTTTTGTTTTGTAAACACAGACAGTGCATGACCACAGTCTGGGATTGCTCTTTCTGAGGACCAAATCCCAAACTGAGAAGATGAAACTTATTCTGGTGTGATCAAAAGCCCCACGCTCAAATTTTTGCTTTAATAAGGCTTTGCTAACCAATTGTCCAGAGCGGCTACTTTAACAATACTGCTGTGCAGTTCCTCTGCTTAATCTAGCCTTTGAAGGTGTCAGGCAGAGTTATTTATAGGGGAAATCCGAGGAATAAATAAAGATCTTGGGCCAGAGAAAACAGTACTATGTTAAGTAAATGGCATTTCATTACAATATGAGCAATGGAAAAGTTCATATCCTTCCCCTGCCCAGGACCACCCTGCATTTGGCATCTGGCCACATGAATTTGTAACAGGCTTTAGATGTCTTTGCTGTTCCTTAGTTCTATTGAAATGCCAGCCATATTTCAAACATCCATGAACTCTGCACACTCCACACAATGAGCTGAAGATTCTGTGGGTGGTACAGTTTTAACCTCTTCTGATCCAGTGAGGAGAGAGCAACATGGTCTACTGAGAAGCAAAGATGTATGTTAAGCTGTGTTTTCACAGATTTCTGTTATCTAAAGACTCAGGGTCTCATTTCAAATGTTTTAGTTTATCCTTAGCTAAAAATTTTGCTGTGTTATTTTTGCAGAGGTGTTTGCATCATTTCATACAATCATAGGACCATTTAGGTTGGAAAAGACCCCAAGTTCCACATCTACATATTCTTGTATCTGAAAAGAAACATAATCCAACAAGACTACTGAGGTTTTTTTCCAACTACAGTGTTAGGTCAATGGCATTTTAGTTCCTTTAGAAAAAAGGGTTATATGTTACACTAGGAGCACAGCTGAAGGCAGTGACTACCTAGGTGGTATTGTGTGTTAGTGGAAACTGCAGCTGAGTAGGCAGCTGCACGTGGTGCCTTTCACACCTCACCAGCCCAAAACCACTAAAATAAGGTTTCATTTATTCCTTCCTGCAGACAAGGTGGTGAACTCCGGAAGAAAACCCCATAAACCAATGCCTAACCCCCCAAATTGCTCAGTGTCCTTCAGTTTATTAAGCCTTTTGGCTGCTTCTTTTATGCTTTTCTGGTTCACTGAAGTGACCCTTCAAAGTTTGCAGCACAGGGGAGCTCTGGCTACAGGCATTTTTTCTTAGCTTGTTTTGCTAGTATGGTTCAGATACGCTTCTTCAGAATCATTGTTTCACTGATTTTCTACTTCCATCTTTGTAAAGATAAATAGCAGAGGAAAAATTTTTGCACCCCATTCTTTGTTTTTGGGTCTCAACTTGACCTGAGAGAGAAAGGTTAGTTCTATGTGCCACCGAAGTATTTGCCATGGCACTTTCTGTTGTGCTATTTGACAGGGTGCTCCTTCTTCTATTTGGCCAGTTACTTTTACCCAACTGTTTTTTCCAGAATCCACAACCCATTTTTCACAAATGATCCAGGAGTATTCAAACATATGTGCAAAGTATGATTTCCTCAGAGATTTTGCGGTGTAATCGCTGCTGGCAACTAAGCACCACACAGCCATTTGCTCATTTCCCCTCCAGTGGGATGAGGGAGAGAACCTGAAGAGCAAAAGTGAGAAAATTCATGGGTTGAGATAAAGATAGTTTAATAGGTAAATTAAAAGTAATGTGTGCAAGTCAATCAATACATGAAATTCATTTGTTCCTTCATTCACCACTTCCCATGGACAGGCAGGTGTTCAGCCATATCCAGGAAAGCAGGGCTCCATCACATATGATATGTGTCCCCCCGTTCCTTCTACTAGCTTTATATGCTGGGCATGATGCCACATGGTCTGGAATATCTGTGATCAGTTGGGGTCAGCTGTCCCAGCTGTGGCCATTTTCAACTTCATGTACATCCCCAGCCCACTCACTGGTGGTGTGAGAGGCAGAAAAGGCCTTGGCTCTCTGCAGGCACTGCTCTAAACATCCCTGTGGTATCAACACTGTTTCCAGCTCAAATTCAAAATACAGCCTCATACTAGCTAGTATGAATATAATTAACACTGTCTCAGCCAAACCCAGCATAGATATCCGTTCTGTTACAGATTTTTCTTTTTCTTATGTTTTCTACAACATTCTTGGGGATGTCATGACACTGTTTGTTGATTGCATCTGCCACCACCATAAACTCAGTTTTAGTAGTAGCATGTAATGATATTTAATAACATATAGAGCAGGGTCTGGACACTACAAATGAGATCAATTTCTCTGTCTCACAAGGGAGCACTGTTCTTCCTGTTCTATGGGCAGAGAATAGAGCCTTAAGGAGTCTCGCAAGAAAACCTGGTCTGTTGTCTGAATCTTTTTTTTTAATCCTAATCAGAGGACTATCCTGCCTTGCTGGCATTCCTCCGGTGCTGTGAATCACTATGTGCTTAATTACCAAGTAGTGCTGTTCTTCCATGCAAGAATGTTTTGTTCCCGAATCTTCATCCCAGCTTCAAGACACAAGAAATAGCTGTGTGGATGAAAGAGCTGTTACTTTAGAACAGCTGTTCAAATGCACATAAACACCCTGCTGAAATGGCTATTTTGCCTATGATTTACATTTGTAAGAGGCCTTAATAACTGTTTCTAGTATGAAATTCCAGCTCATGCTTTAAGCAAATGCTGGTACGAGTTGCAGTAGTGCCAGAACTCTGTTCTGCTCTCATGCTGCTCTGCTCGCTTACCTGCTGAGAGCGGAAATGACTGGGGAAAAGCTGCTTCAGGAACATGTAGTGGAGGACACTTTTCACCTGTTGCCTAATGGTATTTATCCATTTTGTCCCCAAGGTTCCTGCTTCTAAGAGCTTTCTAATATCCTCTGTGGTGGGCATTAGGATGGCTGCAATTGGATTTCTGGTGAAGAGTTTCTGCGTAGCTGATGCTCTGGGTTTGAGGTTTTTTTATTATCATAACAAGGAAAGTATCAGGGCAGTGGGGACACAAAACTATTCCCTAGGGATAGCTAGGCTAAAAGCTCATTGTGGTGTGATGGAAACATATTTGATGAGTGGAAAACCAGAGGTCTGCGATCTCTATGACACTGTGGCTCTTCTTAAAGGATACTTTCTTTTTCTTTCCACATGAGTTCCTAAGTGATTGGCATGAAAATACAGAGAGACACCAAAATTAGGTATTGCTGCATTTCCAATATCCAGTATAACTGCAGGGAAAGCTATGTGTGCTGATGGTAGAAGCAGATATTTGCACACCTGTGTTAATGGTAGATGCAGATGAACAGGTATAAATTTGCCCAGTGTGCTGTCTTTCATGGAGGCACACCACTCAGAAACAGATGATGGTAGTGTTACAGTAGCAACACAGCTCTACAGCTGTCAACCTGTGTCAGAGGTACAGGGTGAAAATTTAAAAATTTCTCAGTTGCTAATGGTAATTTGTTGATTTTTTTTTTTCCAGATTTGAAGGTTTGTGATTAGAGAGCAAATTCTTCAGATGGAAGACTGACCTCAACAACCAGGGGATATGGCAATACTAAAATGTAGTGATTTTGCCCTGAACCTTCTGGATCAAGTAATCTCTCACTTTGCTGAAGCAGAGGATAATTGCTTTGCCTTGTCCCTGAAAGGGCTCTGTGAATATACCTGCTTTATGGCAAGGAAGGCCAGCAGAGCTGCAGCCATGGGAATAAATAGTGACTATTGTCAATATAGGTTGTTTGTATCTTTTCCTTATTAGTACCTCCTGTCACACCCCTTAGAACTGTTTGTGGTGGGAGCTGGTCGTTTTCCCTCCAATACACCAACTCACACTTCTTAGCTCTTGGTCATGGACCAGTCCCCAGTGAAAATAGACAATACCGACTCTATCTGATGCTGGTGTCAGGGTTCAGGCAGCAGGGACTGCAGGGTGGCCCCTGTGAGAAGAGGACACGGGGGCCTCTTGCTGGGCACAGCTGGTTCCAGATAGCTCCAAACGACCACCACAGGATACGGCTGAGCCCCACAGCCACAGGAAGAGCCTGTGGGAGAAAGGACTAAATGCTGCCCTGCAGGGAGGAGTGAGGGAAAGAAGTGTGATAAACACCTCGAGGCCTGAGGTGAGGGCAGGAGGAGGGGGAGGAGACACCCCAGCAGTCTGTAGATCTCAGCACTGCACCACGGTCAAGGGTTTTCCATTGGGAATGTGTTATTGATAACCTGAAGAGGTTGTGTTAAGAGATGCAGTCCTGCAATCTAAAAGTGTAAAATGCCACTTGGTGGTGTCTGGGGCTCGTTTTTTCATCCCAAACTGCTGCTCGCATCTTGAATTGAAGGCCATTCCATTTTAGAAACTGGGGCTTTGTGAGGTTGAAGAGTGACATAAATGTAGGGGGTGAGTGGGAAGCTGTAACTTATGTGTTTGTCGGGTCATGACATGGCTGTGTACATTGGCAACATCACAATCCCAGCAGCTTGCTTACAGAACTTGCCTCTTAAGTGAAGGATGTCAGGTTTCTAAACACAATTAGATCCCTAAGAATGCACAGAGGGGCCTCATGGTATTTGCAAAAGTGTCTACACATTCAACTTAAGGACAGTAAGTGAAGTAATTTTCATTTCCTTATACGCATTTTGGATCCTTAACATTTTTTTAAAAGCTAATGCAGGGACGCCAAATATGTTAGTTTATGTTTATTTCCTGACTAATTTATACCTGTGGTCACAAGTATTACTAAACTTTTTCACCATATTTATACCTGTCACACAGCCTGCATGCCACAGGATTATTCTAAAATTGACTAAATCTTTTTTAAAGGAATCCATAAAGATTATTTGCTCCCTGCTATCCGGTTCTCACATAAAAGGCATAAGCAGTTACAGAGTATTGTAACAGTTATATGTAAACTGTTAATTGTTCTGAATCAGGAATGACTTGTCTCACGGGGCCTACTGTGCTTTCCTTTCTAAAGAATTATCCTTTTCTTCCAAAGAGATTTTTTTTCCCCAGTGATTGCCTAATCATGCTTCTTATTAGAAATATTAGATTAGACTAAGCACAGAAATGAAATCTCACCTTTTACAGAAGTGACCACTCAAGTAAACCAAGTATGCTGCACATGACTCAGATTCAAGTGCATATCAATACCAAATGTTGCCAACCAAATTGTTAACCAAAGACTCCTCTCTCCTCTCCCCTCTCCTCCTCCATTTTTTTTCTCTTCTTTATTCTTCTCCTCCTTTTTATTTTGTCCTCCTCCTTGCTTTCTTTTCCTTTCTTTAGGTCTGTTTGATCACAGGTGGAGAGCTATATTTTTAGAATTCAGTTCAGCACTGAGGGCATAACCACAAAATTTACACCTATTGCTAGGTTAGAGTGGTAGACCTCCACTTAGATATGCGATTTAGTGAAAGGAATTGGAAAGAATGGAGTTACGCTGGCGCTAAAGGAAGAACCATCACTTTCTGTAGGCAACCATCAGGATTTGAGGCAGTTTTCTTTAGGTAAGCACTATATAAAATGCATTCAGTTAGTGAAGGCAAAGAATAAATCTGGTAAAAATCTCTGCTGACAATCTATAGTACAGGATCAAAGAAGTACAAACCAGCATCAGTGCAACAATTGCACTATTAATGTGCATTTAATGAAGAGAAAAACGAACATCTTAGGGTGCTGGAAAATACTCATTTTAGTTATTAATCTGCAGGCTAGTTTGGTTTGACAGAGAAGAAAATCCATCTGTCTGAGTCTTCTGGCTGTGCTCCCATTTTTTCAGCATAATTTAAAACAAAATATGGTCTTGCAATGCTTGTTTAAAGGCTCTTCTTGCATTTCACTTGTTTTGTTCTGGGTTCATGATTTGAGGGTTTTTCATTCTCTTGCCTCCAGCCAAGGTTTCCCATACTTCCAGTCGGGATCATTCTGAGACATGTATATTTAAGTTCTAGTTCTGATGTGAGGTTAAGTTGAAATGCTTATTGCTGTCCCTCTCTGGCAGTGATGAAGTTATAAATGCAAACATATAAATCCTATTTGATAGAAGGAATGTGATTGTGAAGGCATCCCTTAAGTTTGTAGGTCAGGTTTGGATGTTTTCCCATTATTTATATTGTCCCCCAGTGCCAAACCATCTCATACTGACCTATGCAACATCCACCAAGCCCCCAGAGTGCATTACTTGTATTACAGCAACATCTGGGCCATAAGAGCAGCTTAGCAGGGAACAAAATAAGTGCAAAGTACAGAATAGGCGTGTGAACAGCTGGGTGGCTGCTGGGTGTTCTGCAGCACTTTACCACTAACAGCTGTGTACAGCTGTAACTCCAAAAGCAGCAAACAAGTTGCTGCCATCAGAAAATGCCAAGCTTGTAGTAGAATGTTTGTCTTCTTGGATACATTGGAGTGGTAGTTTGAACTGTGTATTACCCCGTAGAATTAGCTCTCATCTGATCTTAGAACAGCCTTCAGGAAAGAAACAAAGTAAAATTTCCAGGAAACCAAGCAGGCAATTCACTTTCCTTGTAGGACACAGGGTGGTAGGTTCTGCAGGTAACTCATTCTCCAGCCTGCCTGCAGTGGGGAGACAAACCTCTGCAGCTTCTTGTGCTGGAGCTGTGCCTGGTGTCATTTTGCCATCCTTCAGCCCCAGAACTGGTTCCAAGAGCACTGCAAGGCAGCCAGGGGAGCTGCATTCCTGCTACAAAACCCTAGAGACTGTCCTTTCTGAGTTGCTAGGGGCACTAATAAAATCAATAGCTCTTGGCATGCCAACTGGCTTGAAAGGCTGTCCTGCTGGTGGTATCCCCAGCGTCCATCAAATTACTATTCAGTGGTGAAGAATTTGTGGTTAAGTGTGAGTCAGGCACCAGTACAAGCCTGGGATGAAACAAATGAACCCAAGGACAGGATTTGTATTATGATTAATGCTATTGAATAGTGCTGGATAATACTTGTTCTTTCTGTGAAGTCACTGCGGGTGATAGCTTGAAAGTGCAAATGCTCTCTGGCTAACTGGCAGAGAGATGCCAACTGCATTCCAGGCAGGGCACAGCAGTACCTGCATGTGTTACTGCTGCTTCAGCTTTTGGAGGAGATTCATGGAAAAGCTGGGGAGACACATAGGAATCTGACTGAAGGCAGAGAATGGTGGGCAGCAGGTGCTGAGCTCTCTGTATGAAGGCTGGCAACTTCCCCTTTGTGCCACAGGCATGGTCCTCGCTGCTCTGTCCATCTTCCACCTTGGAAGCTTCTGCTCTGGAGCACAGAGCTGGCACAGTCCTCTGCTTTTTTAGAGGAAGGCACCTACAAATAGTTGGGGGCAGCAGCCAGCCTGCAAATATGAGCTTGCTGAGAAGCTTGGAAACCTATGACACACAATCTGTGCTTATTCCATAAAAATTTCCTGAATTTAACTCTTGATAAGAATCATTTAGAATGGATCATAAGGAGGCATATGAAAGATCAAGAAGCAAAGAAGGTGCAAAATTACATGGAGTGGAGCTATTTTCATTAAGTACTAGAAGACTTCATTGTTTTACTCTACATTTCTGATGAAATCAGTAACACCAGCAAGTTTTAACATTAGTTTCTCAGTAGAAAATCAATCTGAATGACAAATGTTAGCAATATCAGCAGGCTGTAGAAACATTTGGAACTTTCTTCCACCCTTGCTGCAAATTTCCATTTGAACAGGTCTTTTATTTTTTGCTGTGGTGTGTAAGCTTTTGTGCTTTTCCTGACCACTCTGTGTAGCCACACAGTACTATAAGAGGAGAATCTGGAAGCAGCAGTCCACAGTAGTGGCAGTGGTTGATTTGCACCTTAGAGAACTTTGTCAGCACCTTGGTAACAGCTGCTTTTGTGTGCATTCCCCTCTAAAATTCCAATATACAATTTTCCCAAATTGATAATTACAGAAGACATTTTTTGCCATACTTCTAGCTTTCCATGGGCTGAGGTTTTCATAGCTGATCCAGTGTTGTACGCAAAGTATATGTTTCACTTTTGTCTTTTTTTCCTTTGGCATTCTCCTATTTGAGGCAGGGTGGGTACTAAAGCATGAAGTAAGAGACGTAGTTGCTTTTCATTTCAGTCATTATGCAGAGGGTACATTTATGAAACTGAGCTGGCTGCCTACATTTTGTATATTAGCCATGGTAGCATAAATCAGGACGCTATTGAAAGGTCCTGGCTATGAATGCCAGAGCAGGTGATTTCCAGGTGATATGGCTGATACAACCTTTTCTTACCTATATTTTCTGGGTAGTAAGGCTGGTTCTGTGCCTGGCTTCTTCAGCACGTTCTGGCTAAGTGGAGCAGGGGTGTGAGGGAGCCATTCTTCTCTGGGTAGTGAACTTGGAGCTACTTTAGTGTGCAGGCTGGCTCATGGGATGCATTCTGAGTCCCATGTGCATTGTAGTTTTGACAAACAGTATAAATATTTGCACTTCCTTCTAGCTCTCCAAATAGACTTCTTCATAAGAGAGAGAACTGAATGTTACATGCTTCCCATGCAGTTGGCAAGATATGAACTGTGATTTAACCCTGTGATGACAGTCCATCAGATTCAGAGGTTTATGTTCAGCCATGACATGACCCTTGTCTAAAGAGAGAGGAATCTGTGACTGTATCACATCATGCAGGACTGCAGACTGCACTGATTTGTGCCAGAAGAAAGACTTAATTTGCTCCTAAATGTGTGCTTGAGTTTGCAGAGCCAGTATTTGGGGAATGAAGGGAGTATTATTCTGGTTTTAGAGACTTTGTGTTTCATCTGGTGTTAATGAAAGGCAATAAACATTGAATGAGAAAGTACCATATTTAGTGAATTTCCTCTCAGGGACAGAAAAAATGGCCCCTGAGTTGATTGGAAATTTTGTATGTTTATTCTCTTTATTTGTATCCCTATTGCCTAACGGGGAAGGGAAGTGTGTTACTAGAGTTTCAGTATATAAATAATAGGCAGATGTGGTTCTGCAGTATTCAGTTGTTTGGTCAGGCTTCCTCTTAAACAGTGATGAGAACAAATAAGCAGAAAGGTTTTGCTTGGGCAAATAACCTTTGGTCTTCTGAGCTTCCTGGGCAGCATCCTTGCACTACCAACTTCTGCCCTCTGAGAAGAATTAGATTTAAACCATCAGCTGATTTCTACAGCCAACACCAAACTAGATTGTACCAGCTTTTGATCACTGTGAACTGGGCCAGATTTAGATTGGCCATGTGGACCTGAAATGTTATCAGTTCACAGCCGTGGTGAATCACTCATCACCACAGATAGATTAACTCCCTGTTCTCTCCTCATCTTTGCAAGTGCTTTCCCTGTTTAATTTTAGTCTGTATAGTAATAGTAGCTGTTACTAATTTTTGTGTAATTTATTTTTCATGCCATCTTCATTTTGTTTCTTCATCTCTGCTATAGATACTTTTTTGTCATTATAAAATGATCAAGAATGTTGGCAGTTCTGCAGTAAAATAGAAGATAGAAAGGACAAAAAGGAGTCCACAGGTACCAGCAAAATTATAGCCCAAGAGTAATTTTGCTAACAACAGTTTCCAGTTTCATAAGATCAATTCTTAACTGAAAATCATTCCAACTTACCATTTTATACAAAGATTTATTATGTCTAGGAAACAAACGGAGTGACTATTCCCTTGTGTATATACACACACCCACACACTTTTATAATTTATTTCTTCTTCCTTTTTTAACCTACAATAATGTAAGAAAAGTCTACGTGAGAATTATGACTTGGCAGAAATTTAGACTAGGTTACATTGAATAGATTTGATGTTGTTATGATGTAAAAACTATTCTTTGTTCTTCTGTCAGAAAGGGCCATACAAATAATTTTTACCCAATTGCTCCCCTAATTTTCTTCCTTGATGAAAGCATATGATTGATTGTCATAAGCTAATTACATTTAATTCCAGTGTGCTGAGAGAATGTAGTAGGATTCATGGGGCAAGTGACAAGGCTTGGTGGCTGACTAAGCCATTGGCCATTTTTAATGACCTACTTGACCTGTAGCAGTACCTGAGGTAGGAGTAATTGCTTTTCCTAACAGCAGAAGGCTAGGCACAGCTTCCCCTGACAAGACCTCATAGAACAAGGCATTTTGAAAATCCGTGGGATTTTGAGAGGCCCTATGACTGCAATACACCTTTTCCAGACAGTGACTTTCCCAATGTGATTAGGCTGAAGCATTATGGGAAGGTGTTTTCACAAATTTAATTGCTGGGTTGGCTCCCAAAATGTGAGAGTGTCACGATATGGGAGTTCAACATGTAAAAATAAGAATATATCAGAAAGCTACACATTCTCTATCTACATTATCAACACATGTAGCTAAGATAGCTTTCTTGGTCACAGCAGAAAGGCAGAAGAGAGGATTTTATTGATACTCATTGCCAGGTGACTGACCCAATATTGTTTTGGAGATCCCTACTGATGAAAAATTTGTACAAATACCTTCTCTGTTGGCTACTTTTTTGTAGTAAAACAAAAAAGTAAAAAAGTTTTTTGTAGTAAAAAAAAACAAACAGTTTTTGAAGTAAAAATCCTGCAAGGTTCAGCAAAGAAGGTAACAGATCCAAAGTATCTTAGCATTTCTGCATTCTAATAATCTTGTGCTTACTGTTCTCTTTTCACTTCGAAGGAAAGTATTTCTGGTGGCAGCATGTGGAGTGTGTATGCTTGCATAACAACATATATTCTTTAAAAGACTGCCTTGACATTGGCTCTGGTATTGGTTCCCTGTCTTTAAAACCTAAATCTGAAGTTAATCTATTACAGACATAGTTTCATTTAAGAACAACACTGGAAACTTTTACCTTGTAAGGTGTCAGCTTTATTTAATAATGCTACTTGGATCTGAAAGAAGTAGGCAAACTGTTCTGTGGGTGATTAGATTAAGAAAGGGATACATGATAAGAAGATAATGATTCTTCCTGTTGCCAGCTGCATGATCTGCTCTGGCTGTTGTTAACTAAACCAGAGAACTGTACTGCCACTGTCAACCAATCTGTTGATCTGTGAGCTCAGGTTCAGTTGAGAGCCAGTTCTTGTCTTTCAGTACTAAGGAAAGCAGGGAAAATGTTTGTGTTTTTCATCTGTATGGTGGATTTATTTTAAATTAATAGCATTTTGCTTACTTGTACAGGCCTATGAAATTTAGGGAGCACTTATTTATTCCATCCAAAAGCCTCATGGGCTGGGAATGTATGATAAGGTGAAGAAGTTGTGTTTATGGGAGTTTACATTGAGTTTTCCTACATACGTTTTATCCTTGCAACCTGTCAAGAAACAAGTATCAGTGTTAAATGTTACATTTTGGAGATAAATAATCCCTTCAACTGAATATGATGCTACCAAATGTGCTAAGCTGAAATATATGCCTGTTGTTTCTAAATGGACTGAGGTCACCCTTTGCAGCCTCAAGAGGAATTGGTCATGAATTGGACTAAGAACAAGTAAATAAATGGGACAAGAATGTTGAATATGTAGTTCGTGTGCTAGAGAGCTCAGAGGATTCACATATGAACAAATACAGAAAGGTATTTTATAAAGAGACTCTGGTACATCCATATAGCTTTGTTAGCTTCTTCAGAATGAGAGCTGTGTTTTCCCAGAGCTGTGCATTGGGTTCTAGATGGACTTGGAACTTAAACTTAAGTTCAGGAGTTGCAGCCAACTTTCAAATACCCTAAGTCCTGCCATTCCCTAAATCCCAGACTTCCTGTAAACAAGAATAGAATGAGCAGCAGTTTGGCTGTTTGGTGTATCATTTGTCTTTGAAAAGTGCAAGGGAGACCATCCATTGAAACAGCTGCAAGATATCATGTCACATAGCTTTTCTAAGAGATCCCCCTCAGATAACCCAATACCTGCCCTTCCCTTTCTGTCACTCCTTTTCTGGGAAATAATATACTAGACCAGTTAGATCCAATATCTCATGAGAAACTGGAGCACATTGCAAGTCGATGTGTAATGAGATTTCTTATAAATTCACCTTCAGTAGAGACAGGGAATAAATTGTAATTGAAGGTCAGAGCTTTATCATTGATTAGGAGATAACAGGGGGTTTTATCCTAATGAGGATTAGTAACAATGTACATGAGCTTTCACTTAGGTCGGGAGTTGTAATAATTTCTTTATATTTGTTGAAAATGACAAAAATTGAAGAAAACCTTTCTTCTTTGGTGGTGAAAACCAAGTGAGTTTGTTCTACTTGTGGAGATCTGCAAGCCTGTAGTGCACAGGATAACAAGGCATTAGTTTGTGGAATACGTAATCTCTAAACATGCACTGTTCCTGATTGTGTCAATTAGTAGACAATTTTGCTTGAACTACCTATAGCAGGGAGGCAAGTATTCCTTGGGGGTTCACTGGATGTCCTGCTGGCATTACCATCAGCCTTGCTCAGGCGTTTTGCCCTGAATTAGACAATATGCTCTGATAGTGTGTTAGAGGACAACACGTGAGAATCACCCTCAGTGACGTGCCATGAAAAGCAGGGATGGTGTTCATTACCTGTTGCCTTCACAGTCTTTTCAAAAGGAAAGGAGAGGAAATGTTCCTTAGGCTAGAGAGAGCAGGATTTCTTTTGCAGTCATGGCACTAACTCAGTGTGATTCTGGATAAATCCTTTCCCCTCACTTAGGTTCATTTTCAGGAGCCATAGAATCAGCCATTGAATAGTATTTGCTTCTGTTATCATGTGTTGTTAATGACTGTGAAATTCTGTGTGGTCTGTAGGTGAATGGCACCAGATTTATTGAATACACTGTGCTGCATAAAATGCTGGGCATGTTTGAAAGGGGTAGATGAAAAAGGGCTGAATATAGAGCCCTTTGAAATCTGGGTTAAAAGTTTTCACAGATTTCTATGGGCTCTGGATCAGATAGCCTGTGTGAAGAGAGGGGTGGGAGAGAAAATCTTATGCAAGGTCAACATCTACTTGTTTTTAAACAAGGAACCAAGCTAGTGCACTTGTGATTGATTGATTGCCCTTTTTCCTTTTACTTGCAAAAAGGAAAATGAGGGAAACACTACTGGCATCCCATTGATGTGCATCCAGTATTGGAACAGAACATGGAAACTCTCAGCATCATCGCTGTCTGAATTTCTGTGTCTGCGAATGACGATCCACTGATGAATGCAGTCATGAAGATGGAAAGAACACTATACTGCAGCCCCGCACAGCAAACCTTCTCACAAATAGACCCTCCAGCTACTCAGAGTCACGTTGCCTGGTTTATTTCAAGGGTCAGTTCCCGGGTGAGGAATGTGACATCTTGGGCCATTTATGTAACCGCCTAATCGTGTAACAGGTGAGCAGGGAGTCCATGTACAGTGAAAACAAATCCCCCTGCCATTTTCCCCTGCATTGTCAGGCTGATTATAATGAAGAAAACATACAAAGCTGAAGCCAGAGAATTCAAGCTTGGAGACTACTCAGAGATTCAAGGGGAAGTTCTTCAGTGAGGGCACTTTCCAGTGTGTTGGCTGGTGAAGGCTGAAATATTTCCCTCGCCTCCTCTGTCTTGTTAGTTCACTTCTGCACCAGCTTGTCTGGGTACTGGAAATACTTGTGCTCTGAGGAGAGGAGGGAGGGTGGTTGACTTCATATCTTGTGGCATGGTCCCAGGAGCTGTGGTCTGTGTGTGAATCATTATTAGGTCTCTGTTCAGGTTATGGTGCCTGAGCTTCTTATCTGTGAGCAATGTATTATAGGAGAGGCTGTGTTGATTTGGTGCTTCCGAAAGGAAGAGCTGTCTGTTTTCACTGTCTCTACTACAGACTTCTTAGCAAGGAGCCTGTTAAGCTCCTGGCTCTAGACAGGGGAAATGTGCCCTGACTGTGCTTAGTCCCTGATGAGTGTGTGCATCAGCTGATAGCTAACAGCTTTCTCCTTCAAAGAACTTGTGTAAAAACAGAGCTCATGCATCTAGTTCCAATCATCAAAAAAAGAACATTTATAATTGTTCAAGAGCAACAATTTACTCAGTTTGTGCACACCATAAATTCTGGCAGATGTCTTACATATTTTGCAGGTTTCACTCCATTTACACACGGCATACTCTTATATCTAGTACACTCAACCTGATCTTTAAAAAAGAAAGATAACCCTCCAAGTTTACTGGGGCTTTACTATAGTTAGCATTAATAAGAATATTGAATAGCTAGTTGCACTGTCTTGGGGCAAATATGTATATGTAGCAATAGGCATTGCTTGAGCCCAGATGAATGTGTTTCAACAAAGTTTCATAAGCTGTTTCTTTTGTTTTTAATGTTTTTTTTTGTTTTTTCTCTGACAAGCACACAGTTAAAGGTGGTGTTGTGCATATTTTATGTTACCTAATAAATATTTTATTAACCTTATTAACCAGGATAGAGGGAAAGAATAGAAAATTAATCGTTTATGTTAAAAGGATGTTAGAAGACATATAGCTCTTACAGCTAATGTATTTGCCAGATTTCTCAGCTGGCAACCAGTGTGTTTCATATCTGCACAGCACTTCACCACTACGCTGGGCCATTTCCCTCTGTGCACATAATATTTATCATTATGGTGTTCATGGAATCAGCATCCTTTAACAGATTTTCATATTACTTGGGTTCTCCCTGTGCAAAGAGTGTCTCATTTATTGTCTACCTGGGTATTACTTAGAGGAAGGCAGACAAAGAGTGAAAGAAGCAGTGGTGCCCTGATGCTGAAGTCACAGTGAGCAGGAAGTCTTGCTCTCTATGTCTGTGAGTGCATCATCCCACTGCCTCACTCTAAGTCAAGCAAGAACTCATCTTACACTCCATGCATGTGTCACAATCATGACAACTCTCTTAAATTATCAACTTCGTATTCTGTCCCCACGTGGACACAGATCTAAAACCTGCTGGATTCCTTGAGAGTTGGTTTGCCAAGCTGGAGTAGTCTTTATTACCCAGGGAAGAGTCAGGAGAAGAGCATGTCAGAAGCATGTAGATATGCAGGAGGAGCTTCTCCCATCTATTCACAAGCAGGGAGTACACACAAGGACCAAGGCAGAGAGAGAGAGAGACAAAAGTGTTTTGGACACCCTTAGGAGATCCAGAGATGGATGTTCTTTATGCAACACCTACTGAAAATGTCTATGGAAGTAGAGAAATCTCAGGAGACACACTGCACAGAGAATCAGTAGCAAACAAAGAATTGTGAAAATTTTCTCTTGTTCGGTCCTGTTTGAAACAGCCCAAGTACAGGCCTTCAGCACTCAAGCAGTCAAAACATCTAAGTTGTCTGCAGAAGCTATCCCTATGTTTTATTGCCAGGCAACTGAGATTCTGGTTTTTGCTTCCTTTAGTCTCTGCCTAACCCACCTTTACTGGACACACAGTGGTGAGAGAGTGGAAACAATTTAACAGGATTTACAAAGAAGGGAATGATGCTATACTAAACCTGACTCATGGTAAACCCCCTAAGCCCTGTGGAAAGCCTTAGTTTTGGTTTTGGGACCTTAGACTTGGTATTGAAAAAGATGCCAAGAATATCTCAAAAATGAGGCAATTTCTGCCTTACTGAGGATTTTCCATTGAGAATTCCTGTGCAAGGTCTGCCAGTGTCTGATGTGCTTCGCCTACTGTATGAATGCTGTCTGGATTCCCACCCTCTGTCCTGTGCTTTTCATTTGCTCACTTCTGGACACAGTCCAGTTTCCCTGATGTCCCTCCATTGATTTAAACTTGCACTGGATTAAGCCCAGCAGTTGCCTAAGCATATTAATTTCATGATTGTTTGTGGTTATGTTTTGGAGATTATAAGGGTACCGACTGTTATAAATATCTTTATAGTTTGGCCTTATAAAAATGCAGTGCCTTTACCGTGTTCTCATGCCTTTATTATTGTCATTATTGAGTTACCCCTTTTAAATCACTCCATGGTTTAAAAGTAGAAAAAAACCTCCTTAGGAAAACATAGCAGGCTCCTCCATAGAAGAATATGATTTAATGACAAGTCATTAACTATGGAGCACGATGACTTGGCTAATGAGCATTTAGCCTAATCCACTAGCCAGTGCCAATCCCAGCATGAGGGTCTTAGGTCACAGTACTCCACACTCAGAAGTTTCTCTAAGCTCTATGAGAAGCTGTGCTAACTAGAACAGTGACTATGCCCATATGTCACTAGCTATCTGTGGAGGCAAGTTTTGAGAACAGGGAGCTAAAAAGGGTTCACATTTTCTTGGCTACCATATCAAGCAGCTTTTATGTCAACATCTTCAAGTTACATCTAGCCTTGACCTTCAGCATCTGACTTGGGACTTTCCAGACTGCTGTTCTTTAAATGAACAATATCAAGAACTTAGAGCCGAGAGTCTGGTCTCTTTTGTTTGGGCTACTATAGGAAATGCACATTTCCTATAGCAATGCACAATTGCACTGTGTGTTAAAAGAACCACAAAGAAGCCCAAGTGCCCAGTTAAGTGCCTTGGCACATCCCTTCAAACTCTGCCAAGCAGCTGTTTCAGTCAGACATACCTGATTTCTGTATGTGTATGACCTTCCCATGAAAATCCAGATTAATGTCTGCTGCTGGACACAAACTCAGATGTTCAGTTGCTGTTGGCTCCAACCTTAAAACCCAACAAGGTTCTGGTTCTCGGGCATCTTCACCTGCAGGCCTCGATTTTACAGGTGTTCCTAGGGCTAGTGGTCTGGTTCAGGCTGTGCACCAGACAGCAGTGGTTAGCATTAAGAACCAATTTACAGCCCTTCACTGCCTGATTTAATAAGAATTTGCCTTCCAGTTTTCCACTTCTGGCCTGCATTGCTTGTTTTGCTGAAGCCCCACTCCTCCACATGAAAAACTTAATCTTTGTTAAAGCAAATTGCTTTTTACTGTTGAAAATGTGAATTGTGAAGCTGCTTTCTCTGTCTTTGGGGTCTTAGTGCTGTTGTAAATCTGGTAATGGGTGATATGTCTGGCAGCTCCCTAGATCAGGGTCTATAAAGCATTTTAATCCAAGTCACACTTTGATCCTCCAAGAACATTTTCCCTCCTTGCAGCAGTGAGGAGATGCAGTGGCAGCTGGGGAAGGTGTCCTTTGTATCATGTGTGTTGCCTGCAGTACTTCAGCAGTTGATATTCCATGG
>WEKY01024908.1:50665-142332 GCA_013390045.1 Picathartes gymnocephalus | reverse complement strand
TTCTGGCATTCATGGTGGAATACACGTAGAAACCAGAGAGAGGGACAAATACCACTGCAAAGTTTTGGAGATGTTGAAGAAGAAGAAAGTCATTTTCATGCAGCCATGCCCTGAGGTGGTGGAAGATCAGGAGAAAGACCAGGGCAGGTGGACACTACTTCGCAATGTCAACCAGGTCCTGAAGCCCACGACCATGTTAGCGGTAAGATAGGGGGTCCCAAGCCCTGAGCATGGCTGGAAGCTTTCAGGCTGCTTTGAAACCTGTCTTACTGTTGATGAGCTGCTTACGCCAGCTTCTCTCACCTTCCTCCTTTGTCCCCCCCTCCAAGCTCTGTAGCTCCCCTGCAGTGCAACCTTCTTGCTCTTCACATTTGGAAGCTCCTCCTAAAGATCTTCTTTGTGAATTGTGTGGATCTGTGTGTGGTGTTTCCTCCTCTTGCACCGCTGTTTGGTTGTTACTGCCCCCAGTTTGTGAGGTCCTGAGGGTCTGCCCCAGAGCAATTTGGAAGATTTTTCTAATTTGGAAGGGTACTAAAACCCACTAGCTGCATTGAGGGAAAAGAGGCAGACCATGTTGATACCATAAAGGGTCTGGTGGTATTCTCACTTCTCCAGTACTCTGTCACGTATTTTGGAAAACAAACTGCACCAGTTTAGACATGAGGCAGGTTATGCAATTCACAAGCCACAGCTGGTAAATGCGTGAATCACCCCGATTTGCCCTGAAATCCCCAATATTTCTGCTGGGTTTGGGGCTGATCCGAAGGTGACTGCTTCAGCAGAAGGAATGTAACTGACTTCCATGGGGTTTATATGAAATTGATTAAAGTCAGAAAAGGAAATAGGTCAGCGTTCTTAAGAAACAATGTTATTTTATAACCCACCCCCCGACCTTCCTGAGCTTACCAGCTTAGCCCATCCTATAAGACTTTTTTCGCCAGTATTAAGAACTGCACTTTAATGAGTTTAAAAAGAGCAGTTTGAGGGGACGAGCACTCTGTGCATTAGGCAGACAAAGCACAGAAATTGTCTTAGTGGTAGCAGAGTATCAGTTTACCTTGGGGAGGGCAGACTGCCTTTTATCTCAGCTGTGCAGTAATACAACATATGAAGCAGGCTGCTTTTACAGCAACTCAATATTAGAGATTTTTTTTTAAAAAACAGCATTACCATTCTTGGGTTTTTGATCAAGAGCAATTTTTACAGAGCTGCTAAGGTGTTGGAAGGGTTTTCTGCTGAGCAGGGACTGAACAACCCAGCTCATCTCTTGCTGACACCTTGATCAGGTTACCCACTGTGTGCATGAATTTGCTCAGTGGTGCAGAGAGGATAAAAGTGCTGATCATTCTGAAATGCTTTGAGAGTCTTGGATCAAAGAAGCTAAAAAATAAATACTAATATAAATGGATTTATAACGTATCTTCTTCTGACACTGTCTTCATTAGTTGTGATTTTTTTGCCTTTTTAACTAAATCATGAGCTGTGAGGATAAGACAGTCAATGAGAAAAAGATACGAATATTATATTTTTATGAGCTAGGTAAAGATACTTAGAGCTGTAGCACAACCCTCTGAGGAAATAAGAACCCAAACTAAGGACTTGATCCTCAGCTCCATGTAAGCAGGATGACTTTGTTGACATCCTAGTGGAAACCTAGCAAGCAGCTGCCAAGGGTAGAGTCTGCCACAAAATGGTTGAGGATTCCTGGTGTGTAGTTTCTCCATGTGTGGATCCCTGTGTGTAACCTTACATCATGGTGGTATTCACAGGTTTGTGTCTCTTGGAAGTGTTAGTGAATGATGACTTGGATGGTGATGTCTCCAGTTCCCACCAGCCAGCACAGAGATAAACATTGTTTAGCAGCCTTTCGGGCCAAACCAAATCTATAAATATGCTCTGTCCACAAAAATGATTGACAGTGCATACTCTGGAAAGGGGTTATATCAGAGCACATGCAAAGTGATACATCCTGATTTTCCCTTCTCCCTCTCCCAGCAGTATTTCAGGACTTCAAAAGGTAGATACTACATTTGCATCATGCTTAATAAGTACAAGCAGAGCTGCTCCCCAAGAATGTGGTGTTAGGTGGGGCTGCAGGTCCCAGTATTAATCTCAGTTGCATGAATGCAAACACACCTGACAACTAGATAGCTCCCAATTTTACTACCTCTGCACTTTGAGAATAGGGGTGGGAAATAATTCTGCTTTGTTCCAGTGTGGATCCTGCATGGGCCTTTAGTTTGGAGTTATTTTGGAGTTTGCTTTTGGATGGAGAAAAACAGCTTCTTTACAAGCTTTTTTGCATTTGAGTAATTTAATATCCACAGGAGCTGATGAGCAGATAGTCCCTGCCCAGCAGGACTGACAGAGGTGTATAGCATCAGTAGTGACACGGAGTGAGTGGATAGGGGTCAACTGCTTGCTGTGTCTTTCAAAATGAAAACACAGAGGTCTCAAATGAAAGGGGTAAAACATTTGAAACGGGTAAAAGGGCACAGCCTTTTGGGATTATGGATGCTAAAACTTTGCACAACTTCAGGATTCAAGTGAAAGTGCTCACAGCAGATAAAATCCACTGAGAAGTACTAAGTACAAACAGACCACGTACACATTCCTGTAGCTGGAAGAACTCCTGAAGAAAAACATATATCTGCCTCTCTGGTTGTATTCTTAACCCATCTTTAGTCATTCCCTTTTCAGCAGTCTCCAAGGAATGTTTGATAGTGATTATTTGCAAGTAATAAAGGTGCCACAAGCCTCCAGATAAGGCTTAGCAGAGCTCAAAACCAGCTCCTAAATGTGAATTCCTAGGTTTATACATTACACAGAGGAAAACCTCTGCCTGGGTGGTTTTTTCTGCATTTGTCACTGTTATGTAACCTGTTTCTGCTGGATGCACTCTGTGACCAGCAACCATTCACGAGCTTGAGAAGCAGAGAGTTAGGGCAGTGGGTGTACGCTGTGTGGACCATGCCCTGCTGCTGGCACCTTGCAGGGCATTTCACAGAGTCATGGAATCATTAAGTCTTGGAAAAGACTTCTAAGATCATCGAGTCCGACCATTAACCCAGCACTAATGTGTTCACCACTTATCCACATCCCCAAGTGCCACATGCAAAGCATCTGCTTTCCTGAGCCTCTGTGAGATGGGTGGTTTGTGGTTTGTGAGGGAGGTAGTTTGACTTGTGCTAATGACTTGGGTACAAAACATCACCAACTTGTATCCCAAGGGATGCCGAACTCCTTGCAGCACTGAGTGTAACTGTGCTGTCTTTGGTTCCAGGGGGATTATGTGTGGATGGACCTCAAAACCGGACGGGAATTCGATGTCCCCATTGGAGCAGTGGTTAAACTGTGTGACTCTGGACAGATCCAGGTCGTGGATGATGAAGGCAATGTACGTACAAAGGCTTGTGATGCCCCTTCTTCAGCCCTATGGCCTTGCCAGGCCAGGGGTCCCAGGGCCATGATAATCGACTTTGTTATGGACTTCCTGTATGTCCTTGGGAATCAATGGTGCCATAGTTTTCTCTTTGTAAGACAAGACAATGTTGTGTCCCTGCTTTTGTGGCTGCACTGGGAGCACAAAATTGAGAACCTTCTTCAGTGCAATGACAGCAGAAGCCCCCAAATACATTTCAATAGTTATTTGGGCAAACCCACCTCAACCTGAGGTTCCTCTGTTGTTATCCAGTCCTTCCTGACCTCCTACCAATACCTGATGTGCCTAAACACTGGTTCTTCAATTTCCCACCTCTATTTTTGTGCAGTGGTGGCTATTTTAGAGTCAGATGTCTGTCACAAGCAGAAAGTAGTTCACTGTGCTTCTTGTTTTTTTTTTCCTTGCTGAGGTAATTGTAAATGCTCTCATTCCCTTCAAGGGTGATAGAAGGAGATTAGGTTTGGCAGGGTTCTTACGTGCGATTTGGAGTGACTTTTGAAGCACTTACAAGGGGTGAGTTTAAATAACTCTGCCAATAAAAGTATAACTTTGCCACCCCTGTCCATCCCGCTCTCCTTTTCTAAATCATCTTCTCTCTGCTCAACAGTGTTTTGTGGCAGAGGGTTGACCACTGATGTGAAAATGCAGTTGTGAAGGGGAAGACAAATCTGCTATTTGTCATAAACTCCCCTGATGTGCTGGGTGACCCCATTGCCATGGAGGGAGCTCCTGCCAGGATGGCTTGTGTCTCCTGTCTCTTGCTGCTCCAGTAAAACTCCAATAAAAAGACGCTTTTCTTCTTTTGTTACAAATCTTTCAAATTCACCAGTGCCTTGCCCCAGGAATAGAAGCTGTGGCACATGTGCTGAAGGTCTCTGTGTATCCTCTTCCATCTGGTCCTTCTGTTTGGGGTGGGCTGTTTTTGTCTTTCATCCAAGTGGTCTCTCATTTGAGTTAACTTTCTCTGGCCTTGCTCTTTTCCCAGGAGCACTGGATTTCCCCACAGAATGCCAGCCACATCAAACCCATGCACCCCACCTCCATCCATGGAGTGGAGGACATGATCCGCCTGGGGGACCTGAACGAGGCAGGAATTCTCAGGAACCTGCTGATTCGCTATCGGGAGCACCTCATCTATGTGAGTGTCCTCCTCACCTCCACCTCTTGTTCTGTGCTCCACCCCCTGCTCTCCTTAGCTCTGGGGAACCCTGATTGAACTGAGCATCTGGGTTTCTACCTTCACCTTGTCCCGGGTGGGGAAGGGCTTCTGACTTTGAGGAGGACATTGCAGAGCTTGTGGATGCCCCAGTGAAAGACCCCATGAGTTAGGTGGTGAACAAAGTCCACACCACCTTGCTGTCACACCCCTGTAGAAGTTTTGGACACGTGTGTTAGCTTTCTGCACACAGAATAACCAGTTCTACCCAGGCCATGAGCATCTTGTAGTCATCCTAAAGCAAAAACTTTCGTAGAGGTGTAAACTGCATGCTGAATGTGACCCTTCTGCCCTCTTCCCCTGAACCATTAACTTATTTAACCCAAGTGGGTGAAAACAACCTGTGCTGGAAGTGGAAGGGGTGGAGGAAGGATGAAGAGGGGCATGCATGAAATAACTGGGAAAAAAGAAGTGAGTAACTCCCAGAACACCTCTAAAAAACCTTCCCAGTCTGTGTTCATGGCTTATTAGCCCTGTGTCGCCTGGGATCCTGACAGCTGACCTCTGGGGACAGCAGTGTCCTTCCTTAGGTCAGCTCAGTCGTGTCATGCCCAGTGGACCCAGTGCAGCCTTGCCAACCCAAACAGGCATTCACAGATTGAGGGGTTTACAGGGAGCCAGTCAGAACTGCATCTCTTTTCTGTGATAGCATCACAAAGGCCACCTCCCCAGCAGGACAGGAGTCAACATTCAAGTCTTTGTGCTGGCTTTATCAGTGTTCTCTATGCTGTGTAGTCCTGTGCACACTCTTCAGACAGAAATTCAGAGTGCACGTGTGTTTGCTGCTAGATAATGTACTTGAACAGCCTGTGCAAATACGGAAAATTTGGTATTACCCTTAAAGCCTACAGTTTTCAGATATTTAGGGAAGTGCCTGCTGTGCCTTTGAAGGCCTTTTAGATGACCTCCTGGTCCTCTAATTTTTTAAAGGCTCTATAGACTACTAAATTTTCAGGCCAGAGGGAATTGCATGGTAGTCAGACTTCACACATAAAATAAGCTTACAGAATATGGGTGGAATTTTATCTGTTGAGTCTTTGTTCGTCACTGCTTGATGGCCAGTGCTTTTTGATAGAATGGTTTTGGATTAGGGCTGGGCAGTAATGGAGAAGACACCACTCTGCTGCATAGGCTGTTAATATGATTGACAGCTCCTTGCCCCCTCTCTGGGAGATATCCATCTCTTCTTTCAGAGATGGGGTCGAATCCTGGAGGAAGGGGACCTGGGTGCTGAAAAGGCACCCCTAAGTTCCCAAAGCTTGCAAGAGAATAGAGACCTCCAAATGCATCTCTCACTCAGACACTTTATTTGTTGTGCTTGATGTCTAAGTCCCCTTTTTATACAAAAAGAGTATAACCAGAAAATTATTCCCACATTAGATGAAATGAGTTTCTCCCTTTATAATTGAAATTTCTTGCAATTTATAATGATAAACTAGCAAGTTAACAGTCCAAATTCATGCTTGAGGTGGTGTCTCCATGTGCACTGGGCATCCATGACAGTCACCAGAGGTGTCAATAAGGCCAACAGAGACAAGATTGCCTTTCAGCTATGCAAACAGAAGTGCCTCAGAGCTAACTGGATCTTGGATATCATAGAGGAGTTTATGTTGGAAGAAAATTTTGGACTGGAGGTCTACAGTCCAACCTCCCCCAGCTCAGAGCACATCCACCTTCAAGGTTAGGTGCAGTACTTATGTGGGTAACAGAATTCAAGCAACCTGAATGCCGCGCAAGAAGTACAGATGGCCAATAATTTGTAGCTGATTGGCTCATTCAAGGCACATGTGTTTACACATTGAGCATTGTCCCTGTTTCCCCTGCTTGTGGGCACCCTGCAGTGGCACGAAGTGGATTCCTGCCGCTCTCTCTGAGGAAGTTTGTATTGTGTTGGATATTGTTTCTGTGGTGTCCATGTGTCTGTTTTGCAGTGCCTATGTTACCCAGCAAGTGCCTGTTGCCTCTCTAAGTGACCAGAGGTCCTCAGGTACAATTCTGTGTGTGCGGTGTCAGATTGCCTGTGAATACACCAAGCTCCTTTGTAAAAGCTCTGTCTCTGAGCTACCTTGCCAAGCTATTCACAAGCATCCAGGAAGATTAGGAACACAAACAAGCACAGGGCAAAGTGTTGTTTGGCAACATTATCCTAATAAGGGCTGATGCAAACATCAGCTTTTAGCCTGGACGTGTGTGGGTGGTGATTTGGGCTGAAGTGACACAATAACCAAATCAGTTCCTCTACAAGTTCTTCTGGTCTGATGGTGACAGTGCAGTGTGTTCTACAGAGTTTCTGCCTAAGGGATGGACACATCCCACAAAGACATTTGCATCACAGAGGTTCCAGGTTACTGTGTCTTGATTGCTTCACACCACTAATGGTTTTAGAGTGCCAGCCGAGGAACTGGGTGCATTACAGCAATTAGTGCAATCTCCAAATCAGAATGACATTCTCAAAATCACAGAGAGTGCATGGCTTGATAGAGAGGTATGCAAACCACCTCTGTCTACAAGTGTGTAGTTGGAGGCTCAGGAGCCCAACCTTAGATCTCAGCTATTAAGAGTGATGGCACTAGGAGGAGTAGATTTGTGTTGGATGTGGTAGATATTGATGACAGTTTTGCAAAGCCAAGGTACCATATGGATGTCATGTGTGCAGGGGCCACCCAGTCCCCTGAGGTGTTTTTTTCTGTGGTATAATTAGCCCAGTCTTAAAGATAGTTAAATTTCACTGCGTGAAAGGATTTCTGAGCCTGCTGAGTAAATGATTACTTTTCCAATGGGACTTCAGTTCCTCTTGTTTCCTCATGTCCTTGGCTTTGTGGAGGATGTAGTTCTGCTGTAATAAAATATAATTTCCCTTTTTCTTCTCCCTCACATTTTACTCTTAAGACAAACTGCGGCGGGAGGGTAAGTATGACTCCTGGCAATGTCATTTGCAATCGCTGTCACGTCTTCCACTGGATCACCTTTTTCTGTTCACCATTGTGGCCTTCTCATTTACTTTGCACCACCATTGCTTCTGCTTCATAAATGCACTGAGAGCATCCACCCACTTTGGTGCAGAGCTTGACCCACATGGTGAAGTTGTGACCAGAGCTGCAAAGTCCAGAGCTGGAAAGTCCTCAGCCTGTGAACGTGGTTAAAGCTTGAAGTGCTTGTTAGTAATGACCTTAACTTGAAAGGAAGAAATGTCTGCAGCACAATATGAAAAACTTCAGCAAGGGCTTCTTGCCCTTAGTTTGGCTTGTATGCAGCAAGAGAAACAATGCTGAATAGCAAGAGAGCCTGATGGGGAGTTTGGACTCGTGAGTAAGGTTAAATCTCTTTATCTGGAGATGAAACCAGTGCCTGCTGCTGCTCTCTAAGGGCTGCCAAAATGCAGTAATGTTTGGTAGAGCTTTAACCCCATAACGGTCCAGATGAAGTCAGCCATGATGTTCTGGGTAGCAAGGGAAGCAGGCTCAGAAAGGATTTATTTGGGGCTAATTAAAATGTAGGTCATGCAGACAGTAATGAATTTGCTGTGAGATGCGGTTCCTGTGGTCAGCTATGGCAGAGTCCCTGCTCTTAGTAAAGCTTTATTTTTCCAATAGAAAAGGGCTTTGACATCACCCAGCAGCAGAAACCAGTGAGCTGCTATTTCCTTGGAAGTGCCCTTTGGCCCCTCATTGACAGAGTGAACAAAGTTTTGCCTTCTGTTAGCTGTGAGAATTGGGCAAATTGTGATTATTTATCAACTAGGAATGAGCTACGAAAACAAGCAATAGTACAAGAGTTCATGCTGACAAAGTGTTTTGTGGATCACAAGGGAAGGGTCAGTGAGAGCATCCAGAAAGCATTCCTAATGGTTAACACCTTTAAAAGCCTCTTTTTGCATTTGTGGCAGGGCAGATCAATGTCTGCAGGGATTTCAGAAATCTCTGCAAGGAGTTATATTTTTAAAAAAAAAGAAAAAAAAAAAAAAGAGGCTCAAAGAAGATGCGAAATGTCCCTAAAATTAACCTGGAATAAATTGTAAAGAGGAAAAAAGTTTTCCAAATATCTCAGCTAGGATTCAGAGGAGTCTTCATTAGGGATCTTGGTGTCATAATCCCATTCAGAAATTGAGCTCCCTCCTTCTCTGAGCACTGAGGTTACCTGTTCTGTCCCCTTTGAAGGCTTCTCTGGGATGTCTCTGCTCCCTTATTTCAATGCCTTCTTCTTCTAAAATCCCGTCTACATGATTTCACAGCCAATTTGTGCACTGTGGAGTTGTGACAACATTGTTCTGGAACTCAAAGAGCTTTTTTCCCTTACTGGCACCTAATCCCCTATTACAGAGAAGAATATCGTGTCCTTTCTCAGTTACCACTGTAAAGTCAAACCTCACCATGGGATTGAACTGAAAGTTGCTCTCTTGTGTTGGCCATGAGACTAGAAGGTGAGGAACCCCAAAGGCTTTTCATCATCCCTACAATGGGACACAATTGCCACCTACTGGCTGCCTTCAGGAAGCCTGAACTGGTGACAAATTGTTTCTTCTCTTCCTTGGCTGTGCCACTTTGCTGCTTTGTGTCAAAGTCTTACTGATTTTAGGCCATGCAGGTGAAAACCTGTAAGGATTATATTAATGTCGAAATTACTTATTTTTTTCCTGAAAAAATATATACAGACAGTAGTGGGGGCAGCTGGTTGACAACTGGTTCCACCAGGAAAGAAAGGTGAGAATAATCTTGTAACTTCAGTTGCTAAAAATTAACCTAGAGAAAGTGATTTGAATTCTTTGAAGGCACAGAGTGAAAGTAGCCTTCATCTCATGCCCCTAGGCTAACCCGAGGTGGAGGGCCATTGACTCATCTGCTCTAGACACTGACTTTTAGACAGATGAAACAGGGGAAGGAGATCCTTATTCTCTTCCTTGAGCTTGGGATGTGGCCAAACCTCCTGACCTCAGCACTGCATCTGAGCAAGATAACCAAGTTCGTGAGTCCTTTGATGAGAGGCTTGAGAGAAACAGCTTCTGGAAGGACAGAAATAAAGAGCAAGATCCTACAGAGGAGTTTGCTGCCCAAAGCCCAGGACAGCTTTGCTTGTTTGAGTGGCACAGAGAGCATGGGATGGACCATAGATCATTTACTAAATTTCAGAAATGGATGAGAAGGGATATGTCAGGACTTTGTGGGCAATATCCATCTGCACAGGACAAGGTTTAAACTGAAGTGTGGACAGATTTAGTTAGGCAGAGGTGGTAGAGAAGAATGCATTGCAGAGGGAAGTTTAGCAGCTGCTGTGGATTGATAAAAATGGGTTAGATAGTCATCTGTCAGAATGGTTTGGGTCCAACTGGTCCTGCCTTGAGATATGGTAATGGTTCTCAGGTTTCTTTCATCTATGGTTTCTCATCGTATGTGCAGTGAGGTAGATGTGTATGGATATATGCTGGCTCTGGTGATATTTTTGCAAATACGAGCTTCTCTTGAGACTCTGAATCTTAACTGAGAGCATCCAAAATGTTAATTAAGGCTTGAATCCATGCTGTGCATGAGCAAGGCTGAGTATGAACTAATTTAGGTATTTTGGGACTTCTGTTCCCATTTTACTCCAAGCTCCCCCTGCAAGCATCTTTGACTTAAGTATCATCTTTCACCCAGCTTTTAAAAAGCCTTGATTTTTCTGGCCTCCATCCATATTCCATCCAAGCTGCCAAAATCTCTCAGCTACGCCTCACTGTCCCCATAAACCTTCGTGTGCTTCTCCTCCAGACATACACTGGTTCAATACTGGTGGCAGTAAACCCCTACCAGCTCCTACCCATCTACTCACCTGAGCAGATACGCCTCTACACCAACAAAAAGATTGGTGAGATGCCACCACACATCTTTGCAATTGCTGACAACTGCTACTTCAACATGCAGCGCAACAACAAGGACCAGTGTTGTATCATAAGGTGAGTTGCTGAGTTGCCAGTTGGGCCATATTCTGAAAGCAGATGCTGAGCAGATGCAACGTGCTTGATTTGAAACAGCTTATCAGATAGAATCAGACATTGAATGACTGATTAGATTTCCATGCACATATTCCCAGTGCAGAGGTGGTCTCTTCTCGCAATCTCTCCGTTCCTAGTAAAGGTGCTTTATCAATGCTTTGGTACTTACCCTTACAACCCAATAGATCTCGTATTCATGCTTAAAATGAATTTAAATTTAAGCTCAATACTCCTACAGACATGGAAAATGCAAACCTCAATAGTTTCTGCACAAGGAAGGGTCAGGGACAAGCTTGGTCACTGGGCCTGTGGCCATTCACACTCCTGAACGGTGTCTCCGTGCAAGGCCATACTCTGGACCGATCGACCTTGGGCACCAAGAAGTGCCTGGTCACAGTTATGGGTATAGTCCCAAACAGTGGTATGAGCCAGATTTTATGTCCTCAGCCCTCCAACACTATCCTATAAAATCTGAATCAACAGACAGTCTTTTTCGTTTCAGGCACCCTTTTCCCCAAGGCATGCCTACCCTAAGTTTCATCCAGTAAAAAAACATAACTCTGGAACATCCCGTGTGCAGCATTTCAGATACATGAGTCTGAAAAGGCCATTCAGTACAGCTTATTTTACTGGTCTAAAAAAGCGTCATGTGGGGCCCACAGGAGAGTCAATGCAGTGTGCCAGTGGCCTGAAAAGTGAAGCAATTTGCCCATGAAGCCAGGGCTCAGTACTCAACATCAGGAAGGTCTATTTTGGTCACTTATTTTGGCTACCCCATATATCAGACACACCATAGACTCACCAAAATATTTCTGCCCAGCCCCTTACTCTTGTAGCATCACAAGATAACTGAGGTTATCTTTCAATGAAGAGAAAAGTTTGAGGAATAACTCTGGCTTCCTGCCCCATAAGCTTCTCCTCTCCCACCTGCTCCTTGTTAGAACAAGCCTAGGAGTGGAAGTGCCTGCTGTTAAAAGGCTTCACAGTCTGCCTTATCACAGCTCAAGACTGGTGATGAAGCTGTCCCATGGGAACAGCTAGACCCTGGACCACAGGGTCATGATCTGGTGATCATACCTGGAAAAGCACTGACTGAAAGTACATCATGACATTCTTAGTGCTGATTGAATGATGGCGTTTGCTGGGGATACCCAGACTCAAGCAATAGCTTGGGCCAAATGGAGCACAGAGTAAATCTGCACCTTGGCTGGAAGCTGTCTGGTACCATGTCCTAGCATTTGTCCCACAGCCTGTCCTTGGTGTGCTGGAAACCCATCCTTAGTGGTCTCATCCTTCCTACGCTAACAGAAGAGACACAGAGACAGAAGTCCCTTTGGAGACAGAGGGAGGGACGTTGGCAGGAATGCAGCATGGCTTCATTGACCTCCACTCCTGTTGTCTTTGCAGTGGTGAATCTGGAGCAGGGAAGACAGAAAGCACAAAACTGATTTTGCAGTTCCTGGCAGCAATCAGTGGTCAGCACTCCTGGATTGAGCAGCAGGTCCTGGAGGCAAATCCCATCTTGGAAGGTGAGGCCTCAGATACTGAAGAATTCTTTTGCTGGAAAAAAGAAAAAAAAAAATTTAGATTCAGCAAACACAAAATACAAGCAAATGTAAGTCACTTATATCACACTTTGAGTTTCAAAAAAGGTGACAGGGTTTTTTTTAAGTACACCTTGCTAAACAATACATTCAGATTCTTTACATCTGAATTTGTTTTTGACAAGACTAATATTCTCCGATATGAGATCTCAAGTTTTCCTTTAATATTTTTGACAACTGTTGTTGAAAGCAAAGCATTTCAGCTGACCAGAATTATTTTTTGCAACTGTTTTGTTACTTAAAATTGAAAAAAAAAAAAAGTGGTTTTCCACTTAAAGCAGTACTTTATTCTCAAAAAAAAATCCATACAAAACCCTGAATTTTACACAATTCTCTGTGTGGTATGTAAAAGTGCTGATCAATACTGTTTTGAGTATCTGATGTTCAATCAAAGCTCTTTGAAAAACCTCACCTCTTCTGGTGCTGAACTGCATGCAGAGCACCACTATCACATCAGTCCTGTGTTCAGCTAACTAATTATTTGCTTTTTTTGGCCATAGTTGCAAAAATCCTATTCCTATTCTTTGATGGTTCCATAAAACATCAGTTTAATAGGACCTGAGCTTCACAGCTTGTGCTGGCCATACACAATAGCAAACCCCACCTTTTCCTTCTCATATCAGTGAATGGCAGCAGAATGCAGAAAAAGAAATAGAGGAGGTCAAGAAAGAACCACCTTGTGGCCTTAATAGGTTCGTTGGCAAGCTGTTACTGTGATCAACCCCAGTATTTTAATTGGATCTCTGTAAATTAAATTGGTGCTCTGACCCTCTTGACCCAATGTGATGCCAGATGGACCTTTTATGCTTACGCAGAAAAATCTGTTTCCTTGAAGAATAATATTGGGATTGTTCTCTAAGGATATAAGTTTGATCAGCCTTGTCTTGTGGGAGGTGTCCTTGCCCTTGGCAGAGGGGTTGGAGCTAGATGATCTGGAAGGTCCTCTCCAACCCAAACCAATCCGTGATTTTTACTTCCACTGCTTGGTAAATAACCCTCTAGGAATCAACAGAAAAGTGACAAGCACATAGGGTGCTATTGAATATGCACTCAGTCACTGCTGAGGTTCAGGAAAGAGAGGCTTTGTAATCCAAGTGTATGTCCATTACCTGCTAAAAATCCTGGAGCAGAAATTGCGGGGTGTGCTGGCTTAGGGCACTCATCCACACCCAAGAGAGGATGGACACAGGTACCTTTCTCTGCATAGTTTGTTTGCAGGGAGAAGTCTCCCACAGGAGGTTGGCTTAGTTGTCTCTATTTCCCTTTTGGAAATATTTTCCCTTTTCTTTCCCTCTCAGTCATCAAATCACCCACCAGCATCTTTGTCATTTCCTGCACAGTCAGCTTTCACACTGCAGCCACTCTTGCTCAATTCTCTTCTATTTCATCAGCTGCTGCCAAAATCCTGCTGTCCTAACCCGTCTTCCTGGATATGGTCTCCCCATTCCCAAGCTTCCTCCTCTGTGCTCCTCACTGTATTTCCAAGGACAGTCATCTGATAGACATCTTGTTTCCTCACGCTGAGAAGAAATCTATCCAGCCGAACTTAAGGGATCTTTGGGGCTGCTTTTTATCCTCTCAGCCTCACTCTTTTGACTTTTCTCTCCCCCATGAGACCATATCCATCATTCTCTCTGCATTAGATCCTCTCTAACGCACCGTAATTCTTGCAGCTTTCGGGAATGCGAAGACCATCCGTAATGACAATTCCAGCCGATTTGGGAAGTACATCGATATCCACTTCAACAAAAGGGGAGCCATCGAGGGGGCAAAGATTGAGCAGTACCTGCTGGAGAAGTCGCGGGTGTGCAGGCAGGTAAGGTGACACACCTGCAAGGCGCGGGAGCTGGCGCTTGGGCAGCCGATGTTCGCAGCTCTGTTCTCCTCGCAGAGCTGACTCTTCTCCTCACAGAGCTGCTCTTCTCCTGCAGGCCCAGGACGAGAGGAATTACCACGTGTTCTACTGCATGCTGAGAGGAATGACCATGGAGCAGAAGAAGAAGCTGGGTCTTGGGAAAGCCACGGACTACAACTACCTTGCAATGGTGAGAGAGCAGTGAAACAGAGGTTTGGTGGGGTGATGAGTTGAAAGGTTGCTAGCAAGGGAGAAGGAAAAGAGAGGTGCTTCTGCAGCCAAGAGCTGCTTTGCTGGTTATGACCTTCCTGAGCCTTAGCCACAGGGTTTGACAGATCTCTTTTGTCTCACCACCACAAGGCTTGTAGTCTTAGTGGAAATCCTTAATCCCTGTGTCTAGACCAGGCTATTTCCACACTTTCTGTGAAGTAGGAGACAAGTTTGGATGGGATGGTGTATGTCGCTGATGCCACACGTTTGGAAGTAACCAGGGTGTTAGATAAGACCTGTTGCTCTTGAGGCAGTGGTGGATATAGAGCAGTGCTTGTCTGGGTGGCACATTCTCAGCAGAGTATGGGGCTGAGCTGTGTGTGCTCCAAGTGTCCAACTGAGCCCACAGTCTCAAGCCCCACCCCCTATATACCAGTGTTGATATCCAGAGGAGCTGATAGAAGCAGGTGTAATTAAGGCTGGTGCATCATCAGCAAGGCTGGGACCCAGCTTTCTGACTGGGTCAGTGGGAGCCTCCAGCTCTCTGTGCCCATCTCAGAGAGCTTTTTCTCCTCTGCTGATGGCAGTCAGACACAGGGTACCTGGGGACAGCAGGGTAAGTGTAGGTCACAAGGCTAAGCACTGAATCATAGAATATGACAAAGGGCAGAGCCACATCCACAAGTTCAGATCAAACAAAACGGTGCTGTTTCAGGGGGAAGCCCTGATAGCTCAGGGTTGCACCCTGGTGCTCCCTGGCTTTGCCCCACGCAGTGTGTGCCCTGTTTGCCCCCCTCAGGGTAACTGCACGACCTGTGATGGCAGAGATGATAGCAAGGAGTACGCCAACATCCGCTCCGCCATGAAGGTCCTCATGTTCACCGACACGGAGAACTGGGAGATCTCCAAGCTGCTGGCTGCCATCCTGCACATGGGCAACCTGCAGTACGAAGGTAAAAGGACAAAGCACAGGGACATGGTCCAGGGCACTGCTGCTCTTTATTCTGCATGCTGACAGGGAGCCAAGCTTAGGGATGGAGGGCTGTATCCAGAACACTTGCCAAGGTGCCATGCCAGCGACTCAGGTGCTTATTGTACAAGGCAATGTAAGGACAAGGAATGAGGAATAATTCCACCTGCTCTCAGCAGGACTGCCAGGCTGCAGTGTGCTCAATGACAGCCATGTTTTCCAAATGTTTTGAGGTAGAATATGGCCACAGGCCATTCAGTAGACTCAGGTTTTGCAAGGAGAGACTAATGGAGTATTTGACAGGTGCCTGTGTGATTGGATATGCCTTTGTAAAGGTACCAAACGGCTCTGCTGTCAGAAATTACACAGTGATTTTAAAAGCCTCTTTGGAAGACAGAAGCCTAAAGCACTTAGATGCTAGAAATATTTCTACATTCTTTACTACCTGGTCTGGCAGAGCAGAGAACAGGTCCCTTGCAACCAGCAGCAGGACTCCAGCAGATGCGTGAACTTTTTTGATGGCCAGATTTTGCCAGGACATCACACAGGCAGTGGAGAAAGACCCCTTCCCTCACTCCATCCACCTTCTGCAGAGGCACATCCCTTGCTGATGGCTTTCCCTCTGCCTTTCTTTCCCCAGCTCGGACCTACGACAACCTGGATGCCTGCGAGGTTGTTCAGTCAGCATCACTCATCACTGCGGCAACATTGCTGGAGGTCAGTGGCCCTGCAGTGCTGCTGTTCCCTTTCTGATTCGATCCCACGTTTTTAGTATGGTGGCAAAGCTCTGTCTGAGCCAGCTTCTCCTTGCACAACCCGCTCTAGGAGGCTGAAGAGGTCCAGATAAGCCATATTGTGTCCTGCACTGGCAGCATGAAGGTGGATGTCTCCGTCTGGGCTGAGTAGCCAGAGGACACAGGGATGGAGCATCTCTTCTGTGGAGACAGACTGAGAGATCTGGAGTTGTTCAGCCGGGAGAAGAGAAGGCTCTGGGGGCAGCTTAGAACCCTTTTCAGTACTTAGAGGGGCTACAAGAGAGCTGGAGGAGGGACTTTTGAAAAAGTCATGGAAAGATAGGACAAGGGAGAATGGCTTCAAACTGAAAGAGGACAGGTTTAAATTAGATATTAAGAAATTATTCACTGTGAGGATGGTGAGGCACTGGAATAGGTTGCCCAGGGATTTTGTGGCTGCTCCACTTGTGGAAATGTTCAAGGCTAGGTTGGATGAGGCTTTGAGCAACCTGGTCTAGCAGAAGGTATTCCTGCCCGTGGCAGGGGGGTTAGAACTAGATGACTTTGAAAGGTCCCTTCCAACCCAAACTATCCTATGATTCCCTGATTCTGTGATCTGAGCTCTCCTTCATACCAGCAGATAGAAACAGACCCTTTGGTGGCACATCATCCTAGAAAGGACATCCAAAATATCTCAGTCCCTAAAATACAGTGTTTCCCTCATTAATATAAAGAAAGTTCATAGTGGTACTTGGGACAGATGTCACATACACTCTGTGTTTCTGAAGTGAGGTGAGATGACCCTCACTGAAACCATCCATTCAGTGACTGGAGCATCCTTCAGTGGCCTTCTCAAGAGCTAACAGGGATCTCTCAGGGACATCATCTCATCTCTATAGGCAGTGCTGGTCCCAGAGTGTGATCCACAGCTCTCTGTCCACTTAGGGAGTGGACATTTCCCTGAAGAAGTATAAAAAGGGGTCAAGGTGATGCAAAACTTTAACCCATGCTGGTAGCATACAGCTTTGCAGGCTTTGCTTTGCTTTGCTTTCTCTTCCTGTCTTCTCACACCTCATTAACATCTCATGCTAAGAACACCTTCCAGATTAAAATATGGTATAAAAATGTTAATTTTTCTCTCTGAAAGCACCTGTGTCATCATTTGAGGTTCCTCCCCTGTACAGCAGCTGTGTTTGGTGTTGTGTCTGTCAGGTGGAGCCTCAGGATGTGATGAACTGCCTTACCAGCCGGACTATAATCACCAGGGGCGAGACTGTCTCCACCCCTCTCAGCATGGAACAAGCCCTGGATGTGAGGGACGCTTTTGTAAAGGTATGTCTTAAGGCATTTCCTTATGCCTGCTGTTGATAAGCTGAAGAAATCTGCACCTTCTGAGGCTGGAGCATCTACTGCACAGGAAAAGGGTCTCACTTGGTGCCTGTGTGAGCTCACATCAGCAAATGCCCTTGAAAGACTGTTCAAACTCAACAAAGAGTTGAGATGGAAGGAGTCTAGGTAACCTGCTCTGCAAGGGATTTGCAGTCTGGCCTGGAGATTGTCTGTACTCAAAGGGGACCTACAGAAGGACCCAGCATTCTGAAATGATTTCACCTCAGCTTCAGGAAAGATCCCCAGCTGCTGTAAATCAGAGCAGCTCTACCAAAACCTCCAGCACCCACACCTGAATTTCAGGATTTGGGAACATAAACAGCAGTAAATACAGAATGACACAGGGCCAGGGATAGAGCAGCCCAGAAACCAGCAGAGCACTTAGAACATCACTTGGGGCTTTGGGGTGATGAAGGTTGATGGGGTGGATGTGCATCACTGCTGTGATGTTTGCAGCCTCACGTAAAATTGCAAGACAATCGTGATTGGCATGCTTTGGCCAACTTGGGTCCTCTTTTTATCTGTGGGGAGTTGGTAGATCAAGCTGGTTTGATAACTAACTAGCCTGCAAATCCTGAGAGTGTCTTTGCTAGTGATGACAGGCCTTTGAATTGCGCTCCCCTCTTGGTTGCACTGCTGTAGCTTTTAAAATAAAAATTAGTAACAGTTTAAAACATGAAGTTGTGGAATTACTGAAGCAGCAGTGTCATTAGATCATCAGACTGTTCGGCCAGTGCTGCAATGTTTCAGTGAGCACCTTGTCCAAGTGAGCAAGATGTTCTTGAAGTGTAACATGGCTCTGCTCCGCTGATCTGTAGAGAGAAATGCATGGAAAAAAGGAAAGGACTGTCTGGCTTCACAGCGAGCCCATAGATCCAAAATCTAGCACTGTCCATATTTGGGGTTTTGCTCTCAGTTCTCTTTTAGCTAAGCTTTCAGGTCTGTTTTCCTTGATATACATAACAGTTCTTGAAGCTTTAAACCATGCCAAGAGCCTGGCACAAGCATTGGTGAGCATGTCCTCAGGTACTGCCTGCTTGTTAGCCATGCTTTAGGAGAACCTGTGCCATCAAGGGTGAAATGGTGACACAGAGTAGCAGGACAAACTGCTGAACTGTCTCAGTGAGCTCCATGTTTGGGATGTTGCAGGGAATTTATGGGCGACTTTTTGTGTGGATTGTGGAGAAGATCAACGCTGCAATTTACAGACCTCCTTCCCAGGAACTCAAAAGTATCAGGAGATCCATTGGCCTTCTTGACATCTTTGGCTTTGAGAACTTCACTGTGAACAGGTATGGAGCCTGCAGAAGGAGAACCAGGTCTTAATCCTGCTTCACAAGCCCAAGCTCAAGGTCTTGCAGTCCTTTCACCTCTCCTGAAGTGAACTGGAGTGGGTTGGACCAAGCCTTTTCCTGTATGAGGAATTATCAGAGCTACTCAATTGAAGCAGACAGTGTAGTTCCTAAACTGGTTTAGACCACATAAATAACATTGTTTTGAGAGAAAAGCTGATTGTCTGAAACAATAAGGAAATTCTAAGCCAACAGCAGCCTTACCGAGTGGTTGACAAGCTCTGAGAGTATTGATTCAATTGTGGAGAGAGATGTAGAAAAATTAACCAGGATGGATCTAAAGTGGCCTTTTCTGGACCTTCCCTCCACAGTTTTGAGCAGCTTTGCATTAACTTTGCAAATGAAAACCTGCAACAATTCTTTGTGCGCCACGTCTTCAAACTAGAGCAGGAGGAGTACAACCTGGAGAACATCAACTGGCAGCACATCGAGTTCACTGATAACCAGGATGCCTTGGACATGATTGCCATCAAGCCTATGAACATCATCTCGCTCATTGACGAGGAGAGCAAGTTCCCCAAGGTGTGTTTTGGGCTTAGCCTTGCTGCCAGTGGCTCTCCTGATTTTATCCCCTTTGCACTTGCATGCTGGCACCCTGTGAGAGATCTGCTCAGCCCCAAACACACGTTCACCAGTGGCCTGCCTATTTATAGTTTTTATTGCTCTCTTAAATTTTTTTCCATCAGTGTCACAGCCATGCTAAAACAAATGTTTCTGATGGGAAAATATGCAAGAGGCTCAAGAACATCTATTGGCAAAGTTTAAGAGAAAATAATGTTACGTGTACTCCTTTTTGGAGCATTACTTTGAATATAGCACTACATACCAGTGATATTTAATCAATTTCTGTAATTTCTGCACTGGACATATCTTCTCCAACATACCACTTCTCAGAAAAAATTCACATTGTCACCCAAGACAAGAAAGAAATGTTCTGTTGACTGGAAAATTATTTTAATGGGAATAGCCTTGGTTAAATGTCATATCTTTTCATGCACGCGCAGGGTACAGATGCCACCATGTTACACAAGCTGAACTCCCAGCACAAGCTTAACACCAACTATATTCCTCCAAAGAATAACTACGAAACCCAGTTTGGCATTAACCATTTTGCTGGAATTGTTTACTACGAAACAAAAGGTATGGGGCAGCTCCTGGGGCACTGCAGGGGGTGAGGGGATGTTCGTGGGCGGACGAGCTGCTGCTGTGTTGGAGCAGGGCGGGGTGGCAGTCCACAGTGGTGTCAGTGTATTCCTTTTCTGGTTGCAATGACTTGACCCTCCAGCTGTGCCCATGAACTGCAGAGTTTGGTGCTGTTTCATTCATGTGTGCCTGTGACATAATGGCAGTGCTTTGCACCACTGCATCTTCAGTCCAGTGTGAAGATGCACCTATGTCTTCCTTCTCATGGTCTCTCTCTCTGCCCACTCATTACTCCCATTACCTCACCAAGAACATCCAGTAATCCAACAACCCAGAAGCTGCTTGCAGCTCACATGCTGCCCATGTTGCACTGTGTCATCTGTGTGTTGTCCCATTATTTCTCTAGGTTTCTTGGAGAAAAACAGGGACACGCTGCATGGAGACATCATTCAGCTGGTGCATTCCTCAAAAAACAAATTCATCAAGCAGATCTTCCAAGCAGATGTGGCAATGGTAATGCAGGCGGGAGAAGGAATTTATTCACGAGGAGGGGTGTTCATGGAAGGGGTGGAAGATTTGCAGAGTCATATTGCTCTGGTGCTCTTTGGGGTGTTTCGAACCTGTTAGTGAGAGTCAATCATCAGGAGGTGTTAGTGCAGTATCACGGGTGCATCCACACTCACGTCCCCAGTTCACTGCATTTGATTCATCAAATACTATTTTTTTTGCTGTGACTGCCCCTCTCTGAATTGTGTAGGGATTGAAAAAATTAGGTTTGTGATTGTAGAAATCTGCCTTCCAGTTGGGTCATCCAGATGTGTGTATAATAGAATGGGAGGTAAACTAACAGAGGACAGGGTTTAGATTAGGTATTAGGAAGAAATTTTTTCCTGTGAGGGTGGTGAGATACTGGTACAGGTCACCCAGAGAAGCTGTGGATGCCCCATCCCTGGAAGTGTTCAAGCAGTCTGGTCTAGTGGAACGTGTCCCTGCCCATGGCAGGAGGGTTGGAACTACGTGACCTTGAAGGTCCCTTCAAACCCAAACCTTTCTACAAGTCCAAGAAAAAGCCAAATACTTGTCGACCAGAGTAGAACAAAAGGACAATCTTGCTGATCCTTAAGCACTGCAACAGGACTTGGACAGAACAGTTGTGTTTTACAACAGCAGAGAGAGGGAATACCAGTTATGAAAGCTGAACTTTAAAGCTTCTCTTTCCACATCCCAGTCCTTCAGGAGGTGATGTGCTTAGTCCATGCTCAGTGTGAGAGAAGACTGTATTTGTCTCAGACCTGGACAGCCCTGAAGCTTTAGAGAAAGGCAGAGTTATTGCTTTAACCCTTTCCATCCCATTTGGGCATTTATTACTGGGATACCATCTTAAATGCTGCGATTAGTGACCATTTCACCGTTAATAACACAAATTATATTTTCTTCAGGAAGTTGAACATCTAAGTCTCTCCACTCAACCCTGCTCCCAAAATTAAAGTAGAAAACGTTTTAAAATATCATTCTTGAAGAATCTCAAAGTCTATACTTTCAGATGAGTCACTATGGCCAAATCCCCCAGTCTTTCCCTGGGCAAAAGCCATGGGACTGCAGAGGGTGTGGGGGTAACGTTTTTCAAAGCAAACAAATTTTTTGGCAGTTGGAGTCCCATTTCCAAATGCCAGCCAATGCCACTGATGGACCAAGGGACTTAGGGACTTTCAGGAGTGCCAAGTTCTAAGTGCTGTATTCCTTTACTTGCTAAGGGAAAGACATTTCTTTGGCTATGCTACATGCTGTTTTACAAGCCTTGTTCATAACCTTTAGCCATTCAGTTTTGCTCCTGCTGAAATTAATGATCATTATCCTTTTGACTTCATTAGGAATAAGAGAACATTTATCAATTATTAATTAAGCTGCCAGTTGGCATGACACTCCTGGCGGGTTCAGAGCGATCCTGAGATGTGGATACTCCTGTTGAAGTAGACACTAACTCCCTTAGCATCAGTGCTGCTGCTTACTTTGCTTTTTGTTGCTTATTCCTCGCTGCTTCTTAATTTTTGTGTTAGCTTTGCAGTTGACCTTGGAAATGGTTTCTTTCTTCTTTGGGCAGAGCAGAGATGCACTCTGGGGCATCGATGAAAGGGTTTATACAGTCACACAAGCTTTCTCACAGGGACCCCTACCAAAGCATCTTAAAAAGATGCTAGAAGTATATAATAGCAAAGTTGAGATGTCTGCCTGGAGGTTGTCTAGGATCTGAGAACTGAAACCTTTGAAAGCATCAGAACCCTTTTTTTTTTTTTTTTTAACATAAACTGTTTAGGGTTTTTTTTATAGTTCCATTAGACATCTTCAGAACCTGTCCCAAGTAGTGTTTTGTAGGTCTCTGTGCTTTGATGCTTTAATGATGTCTGGTTTTCTTTTTGGAATGAGAGATTTTTAGCCTGACTGTCATGGAACTGGAAGAGGAGCCAACATTGTGTACCAGTTCCCCTAGTCATGCACAGTGTCACTGTGAACCTGGAGAGCACTAACTCCCTGAACACCACCACACAGAAATTCTCAGATAAGAAGGATCCAACATGGGGCTGAGATGCTTTTGCCATTGCTTTCCACCAAAGCTCAGTAATATTTGCAACCCCTTTCTTAGGACATGTGCCCAAAAGAAGGAGCAAGTGAGCCTGGGTCACGGAGATTCCTTGGTCACAGAAATTGACTGCATGTAGCAAAGATGTGTGGGGAAGTGTCCTTGGAATGTCTGGGAACTGTGCATGCCTTCCCCGAGCATCAGTGAGGCAATCTGTGGAGGAACTTCCTAGAGACACTCAGGCTTGGTCTATCAAATCTAACATCTTCCTTTAAAAAGGGACAAGTGGCTATTGTGCTAAGGGCTACATCAAATCATGAGGCATTTTGCTCAACACCTTCCAAACGTTGGTCCTCGGGAGCTTATTGATGGGTTTGTAGTATTTTATGAGTCAGTAACAAGGAAGTCCACATGTGCTTTACATGCAGTCTTTCAAACAGGATCCTTATATTCCAGAAAGATATTGAGAAAGTCACAGAGAAATTTGAAAACCAGTTGAAAGTGTGTATTTGAATATTGTAGTAACTGTTTGGTCCCTGAAAGACCTAATATTTGTGCACAGTGAAACCTGTATGGTGAACTGGGTATTTCTGGAGCATATGGGGCTTTAAATTCTCATTTATTCATGGTCATCGCAGAGAAGGTTTATCTGCATGTGTTTGCTGAACAGGAACACTGCTTTGAGGGGTGCCAGGTGAAATTATGTATTGAGTGGGAGTTGTACACTGTTCCTCTGAGGAATCAGCTGGTGTGGTCTGGCAGCACTGCTTGCTCAAGGAACAGGTAGAAAGAGCAGTGGAGGATAGAATCCTGTAAATCCTGAAAAACAAATGGGAAACTGGGAGGGGGGAGCCTTCCCCTTGGCAAAAGTTTAAATTCTGTCAAAAATACCTGATTTTTGGGATTAAAATTAGGGAGGAAGTGAGGGATTTCTTCAGAATTTTTGTGTTTTGTTCCTGACACCTTCCCAACCACTGTATATTGAGAGCAGAGATGCGTGAGGAAGAACAGTGGAAATGGCTGAAACTGGATGGATGAAGAGTGAGGTTAAAAAATGTACAAAGTTTGTTTCCAAGAAGCAAGAGCTGAACTCTGGCAGTTCCCTCAGCTTCAGAGAAGTGAACATCAAGACAAAGGAGAAAAGCCAGGAGAGGGTTAGACAAAATCTAAGAATTAATGCATTTTGTTCATGAGATATATTACAGCTGGACCTCCAAGACTAAAAATGTCAGGCTCCCATTTCAGTTATTCCTTCTTTTCACTATTTGCTCTTCTCTGTCTCTGTTTTGTGTTTTGTTTTTTTACCTGTGCTTCGTGTAGTTTCTCTGTGGCTATGCATCCAGCACATTTGGCCAGTCGCCCACACCCACACCAAAGGTAAACTGACTACATGAGTTCTTCTGTTGTATACTCACCTCTCCTTGGCAAGGATTGTGCTTTACTCCTGTTGGTTTATTCCTCTTCCTGCACTATCTATAGAGGATCCATTTCAAGTGACCAATGTGATGGAGAGCATTTTTACAGCTTGTTGAATAGGTGCAGGTGTATGACTGTGTCACTTAATTCTAGGACTCGACTCAGAAGAACTTTGTAATGTCGGGAATTTGGTTTGGATAAAATCAGAACCAGCCTCAGCCAAAGTTTTGAGGATTTTTTCCTGATATTTGAATAATTATAAATAATTTCAGATTGCTCATCTGGGATTTGGCTGTTGTTTACCGTGGTGCCGCCATTGGCTTCAGTGGGACATTATTCCTTCAAACAACTGCAAATCTGACCCTGTTTTGCACTTTCTGAGGCAAGACAGCTCACATGCAAAGAGGGACCCCTGGATTGCATTTCTGGACTGTTTGGAAATGCTGTCATTTTTGGAGGTGGAGGGTTAGTTCTTGTTCAGGGGAGACCTCAGATCCAAGCCTTCAGAGACAAGATAATATGAAATTTTGTCATGGTGATCAAAACAGGCTTTTGGCACCTTTTTTAGGTCTTTTCTGTTGCATCTCATCTGCTGACTGGTTCTGATAGCTTCCCAAACCTTGCTTGCTAGTTATTTGGCCATAAGGTAGCACATTGTGTGCTAAAGATTTTATGATACAAGCTTTGTGACTCTGCTCACATTTCCACAACCCCTTGATAACCAGAGGATTAGCCTGCTTTTCAAAATTCAACTCTCCTTGCACGGGGTTGAATTTCATCCCTTTTTACTTTTGCAGTATCTTGGATGTTTGGATTTGGTATTCCGATGAATCTAGCATCTGACCCAAAATGCCTGAAAGCCGTTCATTCCAGAGGTGGACTCCTTCCCCTCTGTATTGTGGTTAAAACTGTTTCAGCTGGAACATACCATTGAGCCTTGCTCTAGAGTTGTAGCAAAAATAGTAGTCCTTCCTGAGTTGGAATACAAGAGAGCTGGAGAGGGATTTTTGAAAAGGGCGTTGAGTGATAGGACAAGGGAAATGGCTTTAAACTGAAGGAGAAGAGGTTTGGATGAGGTATTAGGAAGAAATTCATACTTGTGAGCATTGTGAGGCACTGGCACAGGCTGCCCAGAGAAGCTGTGGGTGCTCCATCCCTGGAAGGCCAGGTTGGATGGAGCTTTGAGCAACCATGGAAGGTGTCCCATGACAGTGGGTTTGGAACGAAATGAACTTTAAGAACCCTTCCAACCCAAATATTAATGATTCTGTGATTCTATGGTGGGACTAAATCCAGGAGGCAAGTGTGCGAAATCTGTCAGATATATTTAGGCCAGTTTTTTTTCCTCTGAAGGTGTCAACAGGAGATACAGGGAAGTGGGAGTTTTGTTGTTGTCATAGTTGATCTTACAACTAAGCCTCATGTTTGGTAGATTTTCTAATGAATAATAATTGTTCATATTTGTTAGACACTGAGGTAAAGGTAGAACAGCCAAGATAAAAGTTATTTTTCGTATATATATATATATATATATACACACATATCAATAATCTTGTAGTTTAAAATAGTCATACTTGGCACTGTTATGCAGCCCATGTCAATTTTGCATAGGAGGACACTTCCCAGACTGCACAGCCTGTAGTAGAAAGACTCTCCTCACTATATGGCACTGCAGAATGAGGTGGCCTCAGCTTTTAGTAGTCACCTGAAAGCCACCCCAGTGACATTTCATATAAAAACACAACAAAAAAAAAGCATCATTTTGCGCAGAAACTGCATGTCACATTGGCATGGCCCGATTTAGTGACCTTATAATCCTGAAGAGATGGGAGGATGGTCCTTTGTCAAGAACCTTTTCCCCAAAGTATTGCTGGTGGTACATGCTTTGCCCTCCTTCCCTAACTCTCCTCAAGTATTTCATCTTTCTGCATTTCCACTGAAGCAGGTTTATGTCTCATTATGATGTTTCTGGTGTGCCAGCAGCCTTTTCCTTCAAGGAGGAGAAGGTGCAGAGGGACAGAAGGAATAACTTCCAGCATTTCTGGCTCAGTGACGTTTCTCCTTGTAGTTGCCATTCTCCTTGCCTTTTGTCTTGGTGCTCCTGCAAACAGCCATGTATGTGTTTGCACCTCCAAAGTTCAGACTGGCTTCAGATGGCAGAAAAAAGTGGAATTGAAGCATGTCCAGATGTCATTCTAAACTCTCTTCTGCATGCTCCTTCTCTGTAAATCATCTAATTCTTTTCTTTTTCTTGCTTTGATCTTCTAGTCTTCTAGTGTTTTAGTCTTTTCCTCCTTTGATGTTGGGTACAGGCCGAGTGCCCCAGTCTGGGGTACAGCACCTGTGAATCCTGCTCACCCTTACCCGTGGCACACAGGTCATCCTCCCTTCTACTGGGCTTTGTACACACACGAAGAGAGAGTCTGAGTCCCAGAGATGTTACAGTCTCAGAGTTTGAAAGCTAAGAAGTGTCTGGCCAGGGAAAAGCAGAATGTATCAGCCCTTTCTCCATCAGGCTATGGGGACTGGATCTGGTTTCAGATGAAAAAAAATGCTTCTCCTCTGCAGTAAATCCTGTATTTTCAGTGCCTGTATTAAGAGGCTGCTCCACTCCTTTTTTGGGGTAATTTTGTTGAAGTAAGGGAAGAGGTGTGATTCTCTCCAAGCTGGTGTTGAGGTGAGGCAGATGGACCCAGAGCTCTTTGAGTGGTGTCACCCATCCCTGAAGGATGAAGCTGATGCAAGACACTTGTCAGAGTATTCATTGTGTACCTGAGAGCCCAAATAGTGCCCTATAGGGCTGATGCCCACCACTGAGAGGGGTCTGTGCACAAATGTCAGGCCCTGAAATGTCATCCCTGAATGGGATGGTGTGGTCTTGACAGTGGGAGCCCAGACTGCTCTGATTATTAGCACAGGAAGACAAGCTGCTCTCTGGTCACTGTCCCTTCCTTCCAACCCCTCCCAGCAAAATGCTCTCAGATATAAGGATGGAGATGGCACCACTGCTTTTTGCCAGATCTGGATGCATACAGGAAAGAAATGCAAGGCACCAGCGAGCTGGAGAGGCATTTCTTGCTGTCTGGGAGCAAACCACTCATGCATTCCCTTGTAGACCCTTGTACAAAGTTTTGCTCCCTTCCTACCATGGCTTAAAAATGATCTCTCCCAGCCAAGCCCAAATTGACTAAAATTTGGCTAACATGCAATTGTTTCCCACTGCCAGCCCTGCTCCTGCATCTGTTGCTGCTTCTAACCCCTGTGGCTATCCTTCCACATCTCACAGAGGTGACCTCTTGTGCATAATTAGCAATGTGATAAGAAAACATTCATCAAAGCCTTTCAAACCAGGATTCTTGCTGAAAAAGCCTTTTCCTCAGAAAATCTGTGGCAAAGTATGAGCATCAGACTGTACAGTGCTCTGCAGGTAGCAGCTGCATCAATTAATTGCTCTAGATTTTTTAGCAGTTTCTCCTTCTGGGCAGGATTTTGCTGGGAGAGATCGCTGGTAGCCCCCCATGCTCTTCTTGACAAGCAGGCCAGGTTTTTGTGGTGTTTGCATGAGCTGGGTTTTCTCGTGTTGGAATTCGATGATGAATTTGTGTTTGTCTTGATTGGGTTTGTCTCAACATCACATCCAACCGGGGCTGTGTGAACTCCCTGTTCGTGGCAAAGAGGTTGAACTAGAGGGAATTTATAATCCCTTCTGATCCAAACTGTTTTGTGGTTCTGTGGAATTCCTCAGTTTTGGGGGGTGGGAATGTTGAAGGTTATCAGTGCTGTGTAATGAAGCACGTGTAAAGATTTTAGCAAAAATAGAAATAAACACGGCAACAAAAATACGCAAATAAACACTGCAAAACATGGCAGCAAGGCCAGTGCAGGCGAGGATTTTGTGACTCCACACGTGGCTTGACCACCTGCAAATAAGAGGATGTTTGGAGGAAAAATGCATTAAAATCTTGCTGGAATCCTCCCTTTGGGAATTCTGTGGCCATCAGGTCATGTCACAGGTCATGTCACAGTTCACCCTGTTTTTAAGTCAGAGGGAATTAGAAGTGCCTCCTGATGCCCAACTCTTCCTCCGGCCCTCCAGCATTACCTGCTGCCCCGCCAAGGCTCCCTGAACACCAGCCCCACTAGAGACACAGCACCACTGTGGCTGATGCATAATGAGCTCACGTAATAGTGGCTGGCACATGAAATGAGCTAGGGACTTCATTTGGAGGTGGTTTAACAAGGTTTTCCCAGAGCAGGAAGAAGGGACTATTAAGGAAAACATACACATTCTCATTTAGAAACACTTGCCCCAAAATAGAGATCGGCTTATTAATTTGACCAAGGGAGCTAAACCAAGAAAAATAGTCCAAGTCATCCTGATTCACCCTAAATACTCACCTCCTTTAGTGTAGTTCATATTCTTTTCCAAAAGCAGCTGGCATCTGTGGTAGTACAGGCTGAAGAATCTCCGCAGAAGTTTCTGAACTGTTGCAGAGTCACCTTGCAGCAAGCATTCTCCTGAATTATTTTTTACCCTAAATGGGTCTCTAGTTCTTGTTCGAGGGAGCAGGAGGAGCTCAGCCTGACAGAAGGAACCTTGACCAAGGGTTTGGCATGCCCATGCTGCAATGCATGGGGATGGGGAAGGCCATGCTGCTCCTGAGAGCATCCCTGGACAGGTGCATTGCCCCAAGCCGTAATACAGAGAATTTTGATGGCCCAGAAGAGGCTGTTTGCTCTTATGGGCAGGTCTTCCTCATGGTTCTGCATAGGGAAGATGGGTTTTCCAGTCACACAGGGAGGTTCAAGCAGGAGAAATTAAATCATGGCACTTTTCCTGCCTCCATAGAGCTGTATGGAGCAGACTGCCAGAGCCCGGCCATTGCAAGCTCACAGGCTCTGCCCTTCCCCTCTCCTGCCACAACTTTCAGCCACCTCTGGCCGCGCTCCCCACTCCAGCCCCGGCTGTTGCAGGAGGCTTCCCGGCGGGGAAAGGCAGTGTTATCCTTTCATTTCCTGAGTGCACTGCGCCGCGGTTTTGCAGGGAGCAGAGACGAGGAAGCGCTCACCGACGCTCAGCAGCCAGTTCAAGCGCTCCCTGGAGCTGTTGATGAGGACTCTCAGCGTGTGTCAGCCCTTTTTTGTCCGCTGCATCAAGCCCAATGAGTACAAGAAGCCCATGGTAAGTCCTGCTCTTCTTTCCTGGTTGCTTTTTGTACGGGACTGCCCGTGGGGTCATTCTGCCCTGGAGCTACCGGCAAAACCCCTATGGGCGTCAGTGGAGTCAGGACTGACCCTGTGGGTTTGGAAAACCAACCCATAGCCTGTTGTGCAAGCAGCAGTCACAAAATGGTTGGCAAAATCAGGCCCTTGCTTTGCAGTCCAACAGCACCCCAAAACTTTTTGCAGGGGGTAGCTCCTGACCCTGCTTTTCTTCCCAAAGACAATCTCAAGGCATTCACCCTGCAGCCCTTTATCCTATAGGAAATGCCTCTCCGTTTCCATAGTGGGTAGGCTCCTTCCTGCCAGAGACTTCAGCTGAGCCATGGGTTTAGTTCTGTGGCAGAGTTCAGTGCTTTCCAAAAAATCATCTCCCCGTGGGTGTTTTCCTGAAAATCTTTGCTCCCAATGGATCTTCCTTATTTTAGATCCTGTTTGATCCTTTCCACTGCCTTTTTATTTTCTTCACCTATTACAAAAGCATGGTTCTAAAAGCAGAGGAAAAATTAGGCAAAATAGCACAGAGAAGATGTAAGAGTTGCCTTACTCCAATTCACAGTGATTTGCTTCAAAAGCAATGAACACTATGGGAGCAAATAAGCAATAAACTTTTAGGAGCAAACGAAAAGGAAGGAGAGGACTGTCCATCCCCCTGATCACAAACTGCTCATGGAAAGGACTCCAAGTTTTGCAGTAGAAGGCAGGTGATGAGGTGGATGCTGCACACCCTGATCCCACTCACCACGCCTTGCAGGATCAGACACTGATGCTGTGAGCAATCACTGTTACCTGCTCACCAGACTTAAAAGTGATACTGCTTGGAGAGGAAGAGCTTTATTTAATAAATAATCTAGCCAGGGCTGGAGCTTTATCTAAAGTCAGTGTCTGTTAATAAAGCTCAGCTGAGTGCAAAAAAGCATAAAATACTGAATTTCAGAGCTGTTATGTACAAGCAGTGTTTGTTTGAAATTTTTGCTGTTCAGTGAACCTAATATAATGCAGAGCAAAAGGTTTAGTGGCTCTCTCAGATCATTTTACTGTGCTCTTACCCTGGTCTTGGTGAGAGTAAAAAGGCACCTATTAGCCTGTTAATGGAATATTTTGGTTAAATATTTAACAATATGTCTGATCTGTAATTATCATCTGAGCAGAGATCAGAACAAGACCTTCTTTTTGAATATAGGTGATGTTGAGAAATAGATGTACATCCTGAACTGATGTTAGCAAATTATTCCAAATGCCCTGACTCTGAGCTGTTTTTACACCTGGATGTCTGGAATTCAGTCTGTTATTTTGTGTCCTGCATAGGAAGTCTGTATTTCATCAGCTCTTGCAAGTGCTAAGCCAGAAGTCTGTGTTCAACCTATTTGTCTACCAAACTTTCAGTGGGCCATTAAAACAAGTCCAAGTTTGAAATAGTCAGACAAAGAGAAATTAATCTCCCCATTAAGGAAATGAGTGAGTGAGCTAACAGTGAATCAGAGACTACAGTGTGACATGAAATGTGATTTCTTGCTAAATTTAATTTTGGCCTTGGTTTAGTAATCCAAAGGTAAGGAAATCCCAGATAAAGGCACACAGAGCTGTGCAGGGTGACTGCAAAACAGAACATTGTCTGAGAGATCATTTTCTGTCCCTGCCTTTGAAGGAAAACCTACTGATAGTGATAGGAAATGGGATGGCGGAAGTGAAAGGTCAGTGGAAAGTCCTGACTGTTTGTTGCTTTATGTTATTCTAAAACTTTTACTTCCTTCTAAAATGTGCTTTAGGGGGAAAAAAAATTGTTTGTGTTGGGATTTTGGCTGGAGTTCTCTGGGTCTGTACATCATCCCATGCTGCTGAGTATTGTTCTGGTTAGTCCAAGAGAAAGGCGTGGGATGAATTAGATAACGAACAATGCAAAGAAAATGAAAACTGTCTCCAGCAGTCTGTGCCTCATCAGGCCCTTGTGGAGGAGTGCATAGTTGCCCATAAGTACAACGAACTGGCCCTAAAAGATTTGCAGTGAAACCCCCGTGTCCTGTGCCCTCCCCAGCTGTTTGATCGGGAGCTGTGTGTCCGTCAGCTGAGGTACTCGGGGATGATGGAGACCATCCGCATCCGCCGCGCTGGGTACCCCATCCGCTACACCTTTGTGGAGTTTGTGGACCGCTACCGGGTGCTCATGCCCGGCGTGAAGCCAGCATACAAGCAGGTGGGAATCCTCTTTCACAGGTAACCATTTCCTGTCTGCTGGGCAATCGCCAGAGGTATTTCTGGGCTGTGCATCCTCTGCAAAAACAGTCACGCAGCGCTTGATCCCCAGGTGTCACAGTGGTGCTCTGGGCTTTCCAAGTGAAGGAAAAATGGTTACAGGGCTGGCAGGGACAGGTAGCCATATTCAGCCTGTCCGTCTCACTCATCTTACACAAGGTGACAGTAAAGCCCTAAGGACATTATCAGCAGAAAACTGCAGGATTTGGGACCAGAAAACGTCCACACTGGGCTTGGGAGGGGTGATGGGTGAGTCTGGTCCTGGTGAATACCAGCTCCTTTTTTGACAGGGTGACCTGCGTGGGACATGCCAGCGCATTGCTGAAGCAGTGCTGGGGAAGGATGATGACTGGCAGATTGGCAAGACAAAGATATTTCTAAAGGTAGGTTGTTCTCCACATTCCCCCTGCCATCTCGGATCCTTGCCTCTGGAGGCGTGTTCTACCATTTCCTTTCCATCACAAGACATGACCCTTTTCTGTGGTCTCTGGGCTGGCATGTCAGTGGGTAGAACCTGGCTTAAGGCAGAACATTTGGGGCCGATTTAGGAGCAGCAGGTAGGAGGAAGTCCTTACACTGTGCCAGCATTGATGCATTCACAAAACCATACCGACACAAAAGTGGTCATATCCAGTTGCACAGCCTTTCGCTCCTGGGCTGAGTGGTTCAGCTTCCTCTCCTGCCTTCACCCATAAAGCACAGCAGCAGGAGGGATGCCCGTGCAGAGCTGCAGAGCCCTGCAGAGGGAGGGACATGAGCACAACCAGCTCGTTTTGCTTTCTACACATCCTTGTGCAACCCAAGATGTGCCTACAGTCTCCTTCTCTGCATCAGTCCAGCTGACACAGAGCAGTTCAACACTGCAGGTCCCCTGCAGCCCCATACACACTCATCTTTCCTTACAAACCCATTCCTGTGCCTTTTCTGAGAAGGTGAGGCTTCTCTTGAGCAAAAATGGCAACGATAAACCCTGACTGCTTACACCTAAATTCACCCCCAAACCCCACTGCCAGCGCAAACATTTCTTCCCCAGAAGTTGCTCCTTCTAGTTGCTCTTTCCAGAGCTTGTTATCAAGATCTCACAGCTGTCAGGACAGGAAACAGAGAAATTGGGAGACCCTGAGGGGCTGCGGGAGGTCGAGCAAAGCAGGAAATGTGTGGAACTGCCTCTGCTGCACCCAGTGCAGCATGGCTCGGCTTGCCATGACTGGGAAAGAAAACTGAATCACGCACAACATAGGAGGAATTAGAATAAAGCTTGGATTGGTGCATCTGAAAGCCTCAGGACAAAGGAAATTCAGTGTTTTGAGGAGCTGTTTTTTTTCCTTAGGGTAGGGAGGCTTTGCAGTCTTGGCTAGAAGTGACGGGACCCAGGCAGCCTGGAGTTTGTTTACAAACTTCTGCAGTGTTCCTAGGAACTGCTCCCATGGCTGAGAGCACTGGGAGGGAGCTCTGCAGGGAAGGGCAATGTAATTGGGTTGTCTTCAGACATTTGCAGCTTCTGGATGACCTGGTTTTTTTGGGAATGAAGACTATAGATCACTAGGGTTTATGTAAGAACTTCCCCAGTGAGCAGGTGGGGTAACACTTGGGATGTAAAATGACCCAAGAGTTTATTTTGAACAACTGTGCTGGAGAAGGGTCTTGCACTACCCTCTGCCACATATCAGGCAGAGGGAGAGCTTGAGACATTGGTGCTGTGTTGCTTCCTCCCACAGGACCACCATGACATGCTGCTGGAGATTGAGAGAGACAAGGCCATCACGGACAAAGTCATCCTCATCCAGAAGGTGGTCCGTGGGTATAAAGACAGGTAGGCGTGAACCCCACTGCCAAAGGGGAGGTGGGCTATGTGGGATGCTTCATCCAGCAAGTGGCTCCTGGAGGCTGCATCACTCCTTTTTTGCCCAGATGACCAGAGGGGACCCCTGATGTGTTTGCACTCAGGTGCAGCAAGTGCTGGAGGAAAACAGTAGAGGAAACAAGATGATAACTGTGTTATCTGCCTCAAACCCGGACAGAACAGGACCTTCTGTCTCTGTTCGCTGCCATCTTCAGGGAACTGTGGTGTTTGCTATGACAGTGCAGCAGTGGGACTCTGAACCTTCTGAAGGCAATGCTAAGATTCCAGTCTGTGGAGATCACTGCAAGACTGCAGTGGGACTGCTGGGTCATCTACTGTGCCTAAAGTTGCACTCCCCAAGGCCCAAGGGGTTAGAACTCTTCCCTTTGCAATCCAGTATCTGGACATGGGAAGAGCACTGGTAGCTCATGGCACCATTGTGGATGAGGAAGGCGAGCTACAGCCAGGGATAAGCTTCACCTATGGAGGAGGGACAGTTCTTGGGCTTTTATGCTCTTTGACTGTCCAAGCCACAGCTGTGACTCAGGTTGTGCTTTGCAGAAAGGGCACATGCTAAATAGCTCATCAATCTTCCACACACTGACCCTAGCAAGACCCCCAAGACCTCCCAACACTTTTGTCTCCATGTTGTCTGCAGGTAGAATCAGGTCAGGCTAGGAGGGATTGGAGGAGCAAATAGGGATAGCAGCGTGGTGTTGGTGAGGTTTGCTCTTGATCATTTGGCTGGGATTCAATCCGTTCTCAGGTTCTAGAAAGAAATGGGAAGGATACATAGGGAAGGGATTTTAGATGTTAGAAGAGGATGCAGGGCTGGGAGAAGGAGGGAACTGTTCCTAGCATCTCCTGTTCTTCCCATTCCCATAACATGGCATAATCCTGCAGAGACCTTTCAGAGTCCCTATGGATGTTTTTGTGAAAGCAAGGAGAGCTGGGGAAGGAGACATTTTCAGGCCAAAAATGCAGTGTTTATTCCACCTAGACACTCAGTTTCAAATTTCCAAGAAATGAGGCCTAGGACATGATGATAACTTGAAATGCTTTTGCAGGTCCAATTTCCTGAAAGTGAGAAATTCGGTCCTGATGATTCAGAGATACTGGCGTGGACATAACTGCAGGAAGAACTACGGTGCTGTAAGTACAGGGGTGCTTCATCACACCTCTGCCTTCCTGCCTCTTTCACCTGGGACATACATAAAGGTTTCCTGGTTCAAAATGTCCCATTGAGTGTAGGAAGTGGTGAGGTTGGCTTCTATCAGTTGGAGCGATGTATGGAAGTTTGCTCTTTTGCTTTGTTGTTTCATTAAAGAGAGAACCTGACCTAGCTGTTCTTTTCCCTGAGACTTACATGTCCCTTGCACCAGCTGGTCATTTGGGGTTTTGTAAGTCTTCCCCTAGTTTCCAGATGACTGAAAACTCAAGAGCAGCTTCCTCTGAAAAATGGAATCCATCTCCATATGGCACCATATTTGGGTTTCTTACCAACCCAGTCCACAGTTCTCTTCTCTCCCTGTTCCAGCTGGTTCCGACCCAACAGCAGGGTCTTTTGGAAAGTATGTTGGGGTCTAAAGTATCTCAATGTAATCCTCCAAGCCTGCAACTTGATAGAAATAGCCACTGCCAGGCTGGCTAGGATGCTGCCTCCAGCCATCAAACAGCACCTTCACTGTCAGGCAGGAGTTTTGTGTATGCTGGACCCCCATAGGAAGAACCGTCATGGCTTGTGGCTACCAGACATCCTGAGGCCTCTCAAAGGCTCGATGGGGAAGAAGCTGTGTTTGTCCTTCCTGGGCTTTGAATCAATGCAGCAGAGGGCTTCATTTCTCCACCCTCGTGGAGAACCTCCCTCGAGAAGGTTTGCTGTCATGGGGACTGATTTCAGTGGCTCTTATTTACAGCGTACAAGCAGGAGATTGGCGATGGAAATCTGCTTAGGGTGGGTGAGCCTCTGGCTGGCGGGCTGGTTTCATCCTGCTCCCTCTTGCAGATGCGGATTGGCTTCCTGAGGCTGCAGGCCCTGTACCGGTCCCGCAAGCTTCACAAGCAGTACCACATGGCTCGCCGGCGGATCATCGAGTTTCAGGCACGGTGCCGGGGCTACCTGGTCCGTAGGGCTTTCCGCCACCGCCTCTGGGCTGTGCTCACTGTCCAGGCCTACGCCCGGGGCATGATCGCCCGAAGGCTCTACAAGCGCCTCCGCGGGGAAGTAAGTACCGTGGAGGAGAAACGGAGATGAGGAGAGGGAAGGAAAACATGCTTCTGCACCATGTGCTCTTGGGATCCATTTTTAAAGGAAAAAAACAGCCGAAAATAATTAGATGCCTATTCAGAAAGGCTCTTGTATTTATTCCCACAGTACTATCGACGCCTGGAAGCAGAGAAACTTCGGCTGGCGGAAGAGGAACGACTTCGAAAGGAGATGAGTGCCAAGAAAGCCAAAGAAGAAGCAGAAAAGAAACACCAAGTACATGAGGACTGATCTCTTTCTGGGGTTCTGTCTGTTCTCCAGGAGCTAGTTTTGTTCCTTTGAGGGGCAATGACAAAAATATCTAAGGGATTTCTGCCCTGCTTGAGTGGTTTGTATTTAATTCTGTAAAGTACTCTGTGCTCTATTAGTTTGAATCTGCTCCAGAATTTCTGATTTGCTGCACAGGAATGCCAGAGATTATAATTATTATTCACTTGCTTTTGCTATTGTATAAAGGGGGAACTGGGACACTCTGTGTGTGTGTGTGGACATGCAGGGCTGTTGTATAAAAGAAAAAAATGAGGTCAGTGAGAGTTTCTGTGCATGGACCAACACCCCTAAACAGGCACTAAGGAATGGGGAAAATGCATTGCTTTGTCCTTCTGCAGTTGGGAAACTGAGACATGGATATGTCACTGATCTGCTCCAAGTTATGATATGGGTCTAGTGCCCTAAGCACCAGGCAGCCTGCCTTCCTAAAGCCATGCCCTGTGGAATTTACTGCCAGCTCTTTGGAAGGAGCAGTTCATTCACTGCCCTTGTCCTTTTGCAGGTACGCCTGGCCCAGCTGGCACGGGAAGATGCAGAGAGAGAAGTAAAGGAGAAAGAGGAAGCACGTCGGAAGAAAGAGCTCTTAGAAAAAATGGAGAGAGCTCGCAATGAGCCAGTGAATGACTCAGAAATGGTGGACAAAATGTTCGGATTCCTGGGGACAACATCCTCCCTTCCTGGCCAGGAAGGACAGGCACCCAATGGCTTCGAGGTACTGGAGATGTACATGAGCCTGACTATCACATGGAAGGCATTAGCAAAACATTAATAGATCAAGGAAGAGTACAGCAATAAAAAAATGTGTCTCTGAAGGTTTCCTTCAGGGCCAGGCTCTCCTGTGTGGCCCCAGAGGGTTACTGTGCTGTGGCTAGAGAAGGGCAGGCAGACTGACAGCTTTCCCTGGGACTACCAAATGGAGGAGAGCAGTATCACTATAAGGTTATCAAGGACTTGTGGCCTTTGAGATCTTTCCTTTTAGGTTCATCACAGCTCATGGCATTTAGCTCTTAGACATCCTTTCCCTGTGTTGTGAGTGGGGCCATGCTTGTTGCTTCTTCTTCTGCTCTGGGGACATTCCTGGGCACAGGCAGGAGCTTGGGCTTTGCACAGGCTCTAGAGCTATATTCCATGTTTTCCCTCCAGCTGACTTCCCTTCTGGGATAGAAATGAGACTGGCACAAAAGTCAGGCCCAAAGGGAAATGGTAGTTCGATATCCAAAGCCATGCTGAGTGTCTGACATGTCCTTCCACAACAGGATCTTGAGCAAGTCCAGAAGGAGCTGGAAGAAGAGGACCTGGATGCAGCATTGCCTCTCCCTGAGGAGGAGGAAGAAGACCTCTCTGAGTACAAATTTGCCAAGTTTGCTGCCACGTATTTCCAGGGCACAACAACACACACGTACATCCGCCGGCCCCTCAAGCAGCCTCTCTTGTACCATGAGGATGAAGGAGACCAGTTGGTGAGGCAGGGGATGAAAATCTTTGAGCAGGGCTGGGTGGGTTGGAGCAAGCCTGGGTAACCTCCAGCCTAAGGGCACCAACAGTTTCCATTTGGGATACACTCGTCTGCTGCATGTGTCCATGGCCACTGTCCCACCAGTATGCTTTGAGTGCTGGTAAGACAGTGAATATTAGAGGGATGGAGCATTAGAGGGGGAGGGTCCATCTCTGTACCTTGGTATTTGTGGTAAGACAATGAGGTGCTCTGGGCTCAGGGCATGGGCAATGGAAATTGTTGCTTCAGCACCACTTGTAAAGCTTCTAGAGAGCTGCAGAAGTTGCTTCTTACCTTTGCTCACACCAGTGCAGGGCTAGAAGAGAAGAACTTGTCCCATAGCCAGCAGTACAAGAGCAGAAATGGGTTGAACCTGCATATAATGCACATTACATTATCCATGAACTTGCCTTCACTGTGGTTCTCCTTCCCCTCTGCAGTGGGTTAGGAGCTGCCAGTCTCTGCTGCTTGATAAGATTGGCATCTCCTATCAAGAAGCAAACCCCTTGTAGGGTTCACAAACACATTCATGGGCATGAACACAGAGCCTGAATGTGTGGTCCCAGCCAGCAGCCTGCCCAGCATGCTCAGAGGGAACGTGCGCTGCAGGCGAAGCTGATACATGTGGCACAGGGAAGTGTTTTATCTCCTGCAGATTTACAGAGAGACCACAGTGACCACAGATTCAGCCTGGCTTCACCACCCCCTCCACTGCCCCGGTGTGAGCTAATGGGGTGTAACTTTCCTTCCAAATAGGCGGCACTTGCTGTATGGATCACTGTCCTGCGTTTCATGGGAGACCTCCCTGAGCCAAAATATCACACAGCCATGAGTGATGGTGGTGAGAAGATACCAGTAATGACAAAAATCTATGAGACTCTTGGGAAGAAGACCTATAAGAAGGAACTGCAGGCTCTGCAGGGAGAAGGAGAGGTAACTGCTGCAGCTGTAAAAGAGATGTTGTTATTATTAGGTGTTGGATATTGAAATGTATTGGAAAGAAACAACTTGTGGGGTTTGCTGCAGGCAATCAGATTGTTGATTTTATTTGTGCTTATGCTACGAAGGGAGAATTGCCTGTGATCCTGTCCCTTCCTCACAAGGAGAACTGAATGTCTGCCAGTTGAATGTTCCCCAGAGAAGGAAGTGCCCTCATATCTCTCGTGGGACTTTGATCTCTCTCCTCCACCCCACAGGGCTAAAATACAAGGAGGAATGTAATGTCCTGTGTTTCTTATTTGGGGATTTCCTTTTGATCTGCCCTAAGTCAGAAGAGACTAAATTAAAAATGTGCCCTTAATCTTGGAGCAGGAAGTAATTAGTTACCAGGAGATTAGGCTGTGGAAATAAAAAGTAAAAAAAAAAAAACCCTATTGCACCCTGAGTGCCTTCTGGATGTTACTGGAGGACTTCATCTTAGTATCCTTCCCAGATAAAACATTGTTCTGGATTAATAAGTGTCCACAGTGCTGATACATTTTCATCTTTGGCAATTGCTTTATTCAATAGGACAAGATATTATCTGCTGTTGGCATCTTCTGGATGTCACTGTTTAATTTTCAAGCAGTTTTCTCCACAAATCTTTGCAGCATTTGCAGAGGTAAATTAATGAATCTCCTTGTTCTTAGAAATGATGATCCCATTCAGCACTTCCAGTGAATTACCTGACAAGAGTAACCTCAGGATCATAATTCTGTACAAATATGCATCAAGAATCACCTTTCATTCTTTCTACCCATATTTTTTTGCTTGTTTATTACAAAAAGACATATTTTGGTCAATTGAGATATCAAGTAGTACAGAAGAGAAGGAAAATTTAAGCTGTCCTTTTTCTCTGTGTTTACATAATCTCTTCACAGTACAAAAAGATGCCTGAGTGAAATGATATTCTAATCCAGGTTTACAGCACCAACTCATGTTTATAATGGATAAACCATCACAGCCACAGGACTGAAAGTGTCGATTGGGTGTGAAATCATGGTCTTTTCAAAGCTGTTTAAATGGAGAGAGTTTAACTGGGCCCAAAAGTTGGCTATAAAAGTAGAAAGCCAGCAAGTAATTTGACAATACACAGTCAGTGCTTGGAGCTGTCCCACATCAAAGGTATTCTGGGAAACCTGATAGAGCATAGGGCTGGTTAAGAGTTATGAAACCACAGTGGGTAACTACCTGTCCATGAATCCCTGGCTGGATGGCTTCTGGCTAAAAACTTGCTGTGCAAATGGCTTGTCTCAGAGAGTGGTCTTTCTCTTCTTACTTCCACTGTCATACAGAAGAGCTGCGGTGGACGTGGGTTAAGCAGGAATCAGCCATGTGTTCAGCATAGCTTTTTTCATATGTTCCCAATATATCATTTTGATCTGAGGGACACTTATTGATTAGACAGTATCTACAAAATTCAGGGACAGCCCTGGGTTTATCAAGGGACACAGGAATATGGGTCCAGACTTCTGGTTCCCACCAGCCTCTGAAACATCTCACTCTCTGCTCAGGATTAATGGTCTTTCGCAGGAGCCCAGGGGAGGCAGGGAGAGCACTTGTTCAGCACTTGCTTCTCACCACTTTGCATCCACCCCTCTTGTTTGCAGAGTACTCACATTGATGGGCACAAGAAGAACAGTGTGCGGCACAAACTGGTCTCCTTAACGCTCAAGAAGAAATCCAAACTGACAGAGGAGGTGAGGGGAGACGCTTGGCCGCCTGGCAGCACAAGTGCCGTTGGACTGTCTGCAGCCCTCTCTGACTCTCTTCTGCTTTTCCCTAGACAACATAGAACCAGCCCTCCTCTGGGTTTGGCGCTACCTGTCTCTCTGCCTGAAAGATTTAAGGAGTGTTTAAGGGGAAAGGTTGGCTTCCCGTGTCTCCTTGAGTCATTCTGCACCTCGCACCGGCCTCCCCTCGACTCCTGTTCTCCATCCATCCAGCACCTCCCCTCCCCTCTTTCACAGCCCTCCATCCAGCTGCCGATACCTCTCACCACTCTGTGATGGTCTGAATATTATCCCTGCTTTTAGTTTCCTGCCGTCTACCATGGCATAGATAGCAGAGGTGGGGTCTGCAACGGCACTCACCCATCCTCTGCTCCACTCCAGTGCCAGGGACAAAACTCCCCATGGGAGCAGTTACCCCAAGCTGAGAGCTTTTGAGAAATGCCATCTCAAAAGAGTGAGGAATGATAAATCTTTCAGGTGGGGGTGATGGAAACAATTCATAAACTGCCCATTTCCAGAGCAGGCACTGTCTCACCTGGATATAGCTTCTGGAGAGCATGAAGACTGCTCTGTGAGATATTCCCTTAAGGGTCAGTGAGGAGGAACAGGATCCAATCCAGCTCACCCTAACTGGCTCTGAACACACTCTAGAAATGTCCATCTCTCTAAATGGAGATGGGGTTGACTAGCTGAGACAGTGAGCTGGTAGGCAGACAAATGCCATCCTTGTTTTCACAAACAGCACCATGCTTATGCATTTTCAGCTGCATCGTTTGCTTGGGGAATGGGTCACTGATGAGTATTTTAATATTATTAAGTTAAAAGGACAGGTCCTCCTTGGCAATAAGATGGGTTTATTCTAAAGACCCTTGGTGGCCCTCTCCCAGCAGCAGGACCAGCTCAGAGCTGGGATGCAAGAGAGCCATTGTACAAACGCTGGGAGAGGACCAAGCAGGTGGAAGTGTGATTAGACAGGACCATTTTTAATTTCACGCACACATGATTAAAACCAACAGTCAAACCCTCCCACTGATGTTAAAATCCTAGACTGAAGAACTTCTGAGAGCCCTCCTGGCTGGTGGAGGAGTCCTGCTGGGGAGCACCACACACTTGAGATAGGGGTGGGGGGGGACACAGTAACTGGCTGTCCTGAAAGAGACCAATATGTCTGGTTGGCAGGTGACAAAGAGACTTCACGATGGTGAGTCTACGCTGCAGGGTAATAGCATGCTCGAAGACCGACCCACTTCCAACCTGGAGAAGCTCCATTTCATTATTGGTAATGGCATCCTCAGGCCGGCCTTAAGGTTAGAAATCAAGACAAAGGCATGAACATGCCATTCTCTCCATTCCTTCTTCATTGAGCTTTGCTTGAGCTATTCAAACAAGTTTGATATTACCTGCAGCTTTACACAGCTTTCATTTTATAATTTTTATGCTTATGTTGTGGTTATGTTGTATAATGCAGGGTGGGCTGGATCATGTTCCTTACTGTCCATATCAGGCCCGGTGGAAAGACCATGCAAAGGGATTCAAACATTTCTGAAACTCCTAATGACACTGGATTGTTTTTTTAAAATGCTCACTCTTGTTCCTCACTACTCTGTTTTCCATTTGACCATTATATCTCTTTTGTTTGTGTGAATATTTTTAATGGTCTGCTAAGGAAAAACTCAAACTAATTTGAGCTGCTAAATGAAGCGTTAAAAAATTGGAAAGCGTCAAATGAAGGCCACTTGCACATCTCTGGTTTAGCCAATTTATGTGTTTATGTTTATTAATAGAAATTAATTAATGTTAAGTAATTCCTCTATTTTTTATTGTTTAACTTCAATTTAGTTTTTATTCCTATTGTAGAGATGAAATCTACTGTCAAATCTGCAAGCAGCTGACTCAAAACCCATCCAAAAGCAGCCATGCTAGGGGTTGGATCCTGATGTCCCTTTGTGTGGGATGTTTTGCTCCTTCTGAGAAGTTTGTGAAGGTAAATTGTAGATGACATTTGTCTCATGAATTGTCTGCCAATGCATTTTCTTTTTCACTCATGGGACCAGCTTTTCTCTTGGGTTTCACAGTAGAGGGAATCCCACTCTTTGCCAGAAGTGAAGATGACAAAAGTTCCTAAGTAAAGTGTTCATGATCCCAAGTTCACTGTGTAATGTGAATCAGATGAGTCACTCCTGAGAAGTGACTCTCTCTTCCCTGTGACTCTAAAGGTAACATAGACAACCAAATTAGATTAAGTCTCCTGCACTGCAGATGTGTGAAGATGTGATTAAGTGACTTCTGGCAGGAAATTTGTTTGTGGAAGGCTGGAAGTGGAATTTACACAACCAGAACAGCCCACATTTCTCCCCTATTTTTTCACATGCTAAGTAAGGTCTGTGCATTCAGCATCTACTGGCTTTGAGAGTATGACCTCAGGCATCTACTATACCAAAAATGGCAAGCAATAGAACACATCCAATTATAAATATAAAATTATACTAGAAAAATCCGCACAAAATAAGAGAAGGATTTAATTTACATGGAAGTACATTTGCAAAGCTGCTCTCTGAATGACGCTACATTCTCCACCACATATCATATTGAAAACATCCAATTCCAAACAGCCACATGGGATGACATGTAATCCATCTTCAGCAATCCTGTGGATCAGCAGGACTGAAGTCAGTGGGAGATGCTAAGTGGCTGACACTTCTAAAAATCAGGTTGTTGTTAAGGATTTTCTTTTTCTCTTTTCTGGGCAAAGTTCTGTTGCCTAGATTTGAGCAGTCTGCTTTCCAAATGAGTTATAGAGTCATGGAATTGTTTATGTTGGAAAAGGCATCTAAGATCAAGTGCAACCACTGCCAAGCCCACCACTAAAACATATCCACAAGTGCCATATCTGCATTTTTTTTGCACACTTCCTGGGATGGTCATTCCACCACTTCCCTGGACAATTTGTTCCAGTCCTTGGAAATAAAGATGTTCCAGTGACTGGAAATAAAGATGTTCCATTAATTTCTATGGTTATCATATTAGGTACTGGATCTTCAGTACTGAAAGTGCTGAAGCCAAGAATAGAAATGCCTCCTTCATCCCCAGGCCTTGTCAGTGTGAAACGTAATAAAGAAGATAAATCACTGCAAAGTCACAGAAAATTAAATTATGTGTGGAAATGAGGCCTGAGAAGTATGGCACAGGAAGTTGTGTTGGTTTAAATCTTTAATAATAGAAGATTACTTTAGGATAGTGAAGCACTTATCAGAAATAATTTGTAAGTAGTTCTGGTCACTCAGACATGGAGTCATAAAATCACAGAATCATAGATTCACAGAGGCATTAGAATGGTTTGGGTTGGAAGGGATCTTTATAAGTCATCTAGTTCAGCCCTGCTGCCAGGAGGGCATTCCTTCCACTAGACCAGACTGCTCAGAGTCCCATTCAGCCTGGCCCTGAATGTTTCCAGGGATGAGGCAGACACAATTTTTCTGGGCAACCAGTTCCAGTGCCTTATCACCCTCACAGGAAAGAATTTCTTCCTTATACCCAATCTAAAGCTGCCCTCTTTTGGTTTAAAGCAAGTTCCCCTTGTCCTGTCGTTCCATGCCCTTATCAAAAGTCCCTCTCCAGCTCTCTTGTAGCCCCTCTAGGTTCTGGAACGTGCTCTAAAGTCTTCCTGAAGCCTTCTCTTCTCCAGACTGAACAACCACAACTCTCTCAACCTGTCTCTATAGCAGAGGTGCTCCAACCCTCTGAGCATCTTAGTGGCCTGCTCTGGACTTGGTGCAGCAGGTCTGTATCTTTCTTGTGTTGGGAGCCCCAGAGCTGGATGCAGAGCTCCAGGTGAGATCTGATGAGGGCAGAGCAGGAGGGCAGAAGCCCCACCACCTTGTCCTGCTGCCCACACTGCTGGTGATACAGCCAGGACATGGCTGGCTTCTGGGCTGTGAGCTCACATTGATGGGTCATGTTGAGCTTCTTGTCCATGAACACCCTCAAGTCCTTCTCCCGAGGATTAGTCTCAATTCTTTGCCCAGCTTGTGTTTTTGCTTGGAATTGCCACAGCCCAGGTGCAGGAGCTTACTCTTGCCCTTGTTGAACTTTCTGTGATTCACACAGGCCCAACTCATAAGCATGTCCAAGTCCCTCTGGATGGCATCCATTTCCTTCTATGATTCTGTCATTCAAAAGCATCAATGAGAACTGAACATTTTGAAAAGGATTTCACTGATAATGAGGCAGGACACATTAGCACTCCTGTTCTTTGCACTTTTCTTTCAACAGTGGGCCTAGGTGGGAAGGTTCAGTCACAAGGAAGTAGGAATGTGAAAAAATATGCAATTGCATAGCTCATTATTAGCAATAGCATAATTAAAACTACATTTCTACATTGCATCGACCACTTACAATTATTTGTAGCAGCTCTCATCCCTATAACCTGGCTTTGTTATGCAGGTACTTCACAGTGTCTCTGTAAGTTATGATTGACAGAGATACCTGTCTCTCTAGCCATGTTACTTATGGCTAACAGTGTTATAAAGCAGTCTGTGTTTCTGAAGGAACAGCTGTGTTTTATCATTCAGAGAATTCTTTACCTATCTATAAAGTCTCTCAGAAAAATTTGATGTACAGAATTATTAGTCTGACCTAGCATTTTGGCCAAGATGTTCATGTAATATTTTTAAGTGTATTATCTTTCATATTGTGGAAATCACTGGATTTCATTTTCTCCACAATAATGTGGTTGTATTTTTAACATACACTGAAGTGCTTCAAATTCTGGTTTAGGCCAAAAAAGCAATTTCAAATCTAACTAAGGAAATACGGCACCCTGAAAGATCTTTTGTGCTGGCAACTAAGTGTTCTGAGTAGCATTCACTTACAATTCCTCTGAATCATTACTTACACATCTTTTTGGCCAACACTCAATAACATTTTATAATACATCTTTAAAATACAAAGACAGAAATCACTGGCAGCAACAGCAGGAACAGAAAAGCTGCTGCTCTGTTTTCAATCAAAGGTCTATCTAGTCTGGTATCTTATCTCCTCTGAGGCCAGAAATGCACAGTAGAACACGGCAGGGGTGCAGACTGTCCTACTCTCTCTCAGTTTCTGGTGATGTGGTGTGGCGTAGGAACATCCAAGCCTGAGTGGTATCGCTGTCATTAGTCACAGAGGGCTTTTCTGCAATAAGACATTACTTCTTAACCTTTGCAAATGCTTGGCCTCTTAAGCCAAAGGTCTAAACAATGTGTACCCTGCTGCCAACAGTATTTAAGGAACTTTATCAACGGAGGCCCCCCAGGTTATGCTCCCTATTGTGAAGAGAGGTTGAGACGGACGTTTGCCAATGGGACAAGGACACAGCCACCCAGCTGGCTGGAGCTGCAGGTAAGAGCCCCTCCACGCCCTCTCCAGGCAACTGGGGCTCAGAGTTTTAAGCCTTTCACTGTCACAAGAACCACATCTCTGTCAGGACAGAATGTGGGACGACAAAATATGTATTTCTGTCAAGAATTTTCACGTAATTCCAACATATTGCATTCCCCGCACATCCTGGGTTTGCTCCAGAATATGGTGAAGACCGATCCCTTTGGCTGCATCAATATTTGTAAATTAAATGTGCTTGAGACTGCTCTTGGGCATTGAGGCCAACTGGCACAGAGCAACTCCCCCTGTGTTCTAGGAAGCTGTCTTTCAGATGAAGGTGGCTGCAGGCAAACTGCTTCCTGTGAGTGGTGCCTGGGACTTGTTTGGGGATAATTATAGCTGGAATAGGCAATTTGTGCAAAAATTGCTCTTTTTCTGAACTGGTTTGCAAGCATACACAGCTGTGCTCCAGTGTCCATGAGCATTTCCAGGCATGCTTGTATTTACTGGATTAGGCACCTAGATGACTGAATGTATTAAATAAAATATCTGTGATTTCCAAGTACTTGCAGTGGCTGACTGTACATGATTCTGTTGATAAATACGGTAGGTAACATTGAAAAGCAGCCAGTCAGTGGGATCAGGAATTAATAAATTCCACACTCAGAGTGGGATGGAAGGGTATGCAGGTAAATAGTATTGAAATACACATAACATTATAAAGTTTGACTTTAATTGTTTAGGCAACCAAGTCCAAGAAGCCGATCATGCTGCCTGTCACATTTATGGATGGTACAACAAAGACACTGTTGACAGACTCTGCAACAACTGCTAAGGAACTCTGTAATTCCTTGGCTGACAAAATCAGCCTGAAGGACCGATTTGGTTTTTCGCTCTACATTGCACTTTTTGACAAGGTATAGCTTAACTTATGTTCCTGAATAGCTCTGTGAAAGAAGGGAAGGGTTCTTCTTGCTGTCACATAAGTTCCAGAAGACAGAAGGATTATTTCTACAGTGCAAGTGTCAGCATGATTTTCACAAAAAGAGTAGTCAAATGCAGCAGCTGGGTTGTAGGAAAATCTCTCTCCTTGGAGATACTCAGAATTTAACAGGACAATGCACAGAGAAATCCATTTAAAGATGCACCTGTTCTGACCAGTGTGCTGGACCAGAAGCCTTCAGAAATTCCTTTCCTCCTACATACTTATGTGATGCTGTTCTCTTACTCTCAGTTAAGCTTATTAGAGATTAATTTCCAGTAAAACAACCTACCTGGATTTTTGTGCAAGGGAGCCAGTTAAATTTAATTGGAAACCTTACAGTTGAAATTAAGCTTCCGTAATGAGCTAAAATCCAAACTGCCATGCCTGCATTGGCATTTAACCCTGATTTATTTAACCTAAAAACATATCTTTTGCAGAAATTCTGTTAAAATAAAGGTGAGCATAAATGAGAGAGGCAAAGCTTTGTCAGGTGAGAAAACAGCTGCAAGTCAATGAAAATGAAGTATTCCAAGAGCTGCTGTGTAAGAGGATGAAGTATATTCTCACCTACAGATGTGGCCACCTCTGCTTCTAGGTGGATAAGAAAATGGTTTATACTCTGTCTTCTTCATCTCTTTTGAGGAGACATTCTAGCAGGGATGCTAATTCTGAGGGGATATAGTGCTTTAGGAGCTTCATGGCAGACATCAATGAGAAGACAGATCAATTTCTGTAACAGGATGGGCTTTTTTATTCTGGGTTTTCCTGATGCTTAGCAAGGTTGGATCCAAGCCCATGACTTTGAAACAATGTGTTTCAAAGTACAGTATGAATCATCAATAGTTTAAAAGGGGACCATTGGCTTTAGTGCTTCATATTGATGCTCTCCTTTCAAACGGGATGGGAAACTGGAGCTCAAAACGGAATGGCTCACCCAGCCATACTGCAGAACTATTCAGTCTTGGCTGGCTAGAAGACATAGATACATTGATTGTTTTGAGTATAAAGGACATATGGCTGAGTGACTCAAAAATAGATCTCTCTGCCTAAGAAGGTCTGCATTCGGTCAGATGACTGCCCCATTTCTCTCTGCCCTGCCTAGGTGTCGTCGCTGGGGAGTGGCAATGACCACGTGATGGATGCCGTGTCCCAGTGCGAGCAGTACGCCAAGGAGCAGGGAGCGCAGGAGCGCAACGCGCCATGGCGGCTCTTCTTCAGAAAGGAGATCTTCACCCCCTGGCACAACCCCGGCGACGACAACGTGGCCACCAATCTCATCTACCAGCAGATCGTGCGAGGGGTGAAGTTTGGGGAGTACCGGTGCGACAAGGTGGGTGACCTCAGCAGCTCCCAGTCTGGTCCAACAAGTGTCTTTGAGGTGGTGAAATAGGTTACAACGAAGGGGATGATAAATATTCCTCCCTGGTCATCCATTAGCTTGGGCATTATGGTATTCACTAGGAAAACAGGAGCTACAGCAGTCAGATCCTCTTGACTGGGCTTGGATGCTTCCATGTGCTGCATGAGCACTCCTGGTGAATTTTGGATGGGAGAGTGAACAGACACTTCGTCTGTCTGCCTCAGTTTGGAGGGCCACAGGTAGTTTGTAACCAGATCACCCGAGCAGGAGTATGCAGCAGAACGCTGCTTGGTGAATCCTGCCAAGCCTTAGGCATGAGAGATGATTTGCAGGATACCCCGACCTCTGCCATGCAACACAAATCCAGTTATATTGACATATACTGAACAGACGCTGGCAGCATAAACTCATGGCATTAGAGTCTCTGGGAACTTGAAGAATTTTTCTCTGAAAATGACCATCATGTTTTTTGGGTGGGATTTTTTTGGCACACAGCCAACTTCCTTGGGGGGTTGTATGGGTTTTTTTGGTTTTGCTTCTGTTTAAAATCATCCAGGTGTCAAATTGAAGACATCTTTCTTCCCCAACACCTGACCATTTTCCTGTGATCTGGTAGAATCCAGCCACCTTGGAAACAAAATCATCTTTTCACATCTATATTGAATTAACTGCAGCTCCTTTATCCCATCAAAAGTCCTGCCCTTTCTCCCACACCTTCTGCTCCTGGTCTCCTTGTGCTATTACCATTTTCGTAGCTCTATTGCTTCAGCCCAGTGTTTGAAATGCAGCTGCACTAAAGAATGTTTTACACTTCTGCATTATGCACAGGTGCAGTTGCTGGGCTTCCTAAATGTGGGAAGTGGTGGACACATGCAGTTTTCAATCATTAAGCTTTGTCTGCCATAGCAAAATCCTCCCCTGCTGACTGCAGGCATCAGAAACAGACTGATTTGCAAGGAAAGACCGGGACAAACGTTGCCACACAGTACAGTGTTGTGTGGTGCTGGTCACTGAACGTGGTAAGGCTTAATCATAGCTTTCAATCCTGAACTTTGGATGTGCAGAAAGCTGAAAAAGGTGAAGTTCTGCCAAAAAGAAGCATTCCCACACAATTCTGTAGTACGCCCAGCCTCCACAGCAGGGCTCCTTGAGTGGTGGAGGATGGATGTTGTGATGACTTGGTGACAGCATTAACTTGGTTTGTTTGGCTCCCACAGGAGGAAGATCTGGCAGAACTGGCTTCCCAGCAGTACTATGTGGACTATGGGTCAGAGATGGTACTGGAAAGGCTGCTAAATCTAATTCCATCCTACATTCCGGACAGAGAGATCACAGCTTCAAAAACAGTGGAAAAATGGGCTCAGCTCATTATAGCTGCACATAAAAAGGTGGGGACAGTAGGTCACCTGTTAAGGACCACATTGTGCTTCAGTAGCTTCATGTGCCTTTTAAACATCATAGCTCAGCTCTTAGCCTGGCCTGAAGCTATATCAGTGAGAAGGGGCAGGGTTTGTACTAACCCTGTGTCCTAGTTCCACTGGTTTTCATGCAAGATCTGAGAGAAGACATCCTGCAAAGATTTACTGTGAGATGCAAAACACCATCTCAGGGGTGACATTCTTGTTACACAAGATTGTCAGGACTTTCTTGCGCTAGGCATTGTATAAAACCTCTCTGATTTCAATTAGAACATTTGTGACAGTCTCAGACAGCAACACTTTCCATAACTCATTACCCAATACTCATGACCATTCATGAGGAGTGATGTTCCTGGCATGAGGGTGGGCATTCATTTAACATCAGGAGCCAGCTTCAGCCAGCTCAGGTTCCCCACTATGTAAACATCTCCATGTGCTTTAGGAGTCTCACCTCAACTTAACTGTCAGCTGAGACACAGGGATTCACTTGGATCTTGCACATCCTCTGTCAGCCTGTCATCTTTGTACAGAGGTGTCAGGCGTCTAAGGGTGCCCTAAATAAGGGTCTTAAGGGCTGATGAGTGTCTGCTTCCAGCTAAAGGAATGTCAAGCTGAAAAGTAAAAACATACTTAAGGGAAACCCACAGTCAGCTGAGATGAACCTCACTGAGACTGGTCACTCCAGATGCTTGCCCAGTCTTCTCTAAGTCAAATTATTCCCAGAAGTGGGAACTGAAGGCCTGGACTTTGCCCAAAGTCACTTGTCACTTCATCACTTGTTCCTGTAGTTGTTTGTTTGGCCCTTAGCCACACTGAGATCTCCATTAATATTTGTTCCAAGATATTCAGGTTACATGGATTGATTTTCCTTGCTCTCTTCCTGGATATAACTGTGTTTTGCATCATGTTGGTTGTGATTTGCTTTTTCTGTAGGGAATTTATACTCAGAAGAGGGCAGACCCAAAAAAGGTCAAGGAAGAAGTAGTGGATTTTGCACGTTTCAAGTGGCCTTTGCTGTTTTCTCGGTTTTATGAAGCCTTCAAATTCTCAGGTGAGTCAGTAAAGCACATCCCCAGAGGACAAGATGCTCGAAAGCAAAAGGAAGAAGTGATGGGGATTCCACAGACAGGAAGAGGACCATCTAGCTGGTCTTTTTTGGATACATTGTTTTTTGTTGCATCTTGCATCCTGATTAGCAATGGCTCAGGCTATGGGTCTGCCACTGTTTCTCTCCCTTAAAAAAAAAAAACAGAGCTTTTTGATCATTGCATCCTTCTTTGAAACATTTTCTGTAGCCTAAGACCCTTCATGAACTGTTTGAATGTCTTGTCTTCAACCCAGGGCCGAGCCTGCCTAAAAATGATGTGATTGTAGCTGTCAACTGGACAGGGGTGTACTTCGTGGATGAACAGGAACAGGTTCTCTTAGAGCTCTCTTTCCCAGAGATCACAGCTGTGTCAAGCAGCAGGTAAGGAGGAATAGACGTGGCTGGCAAACTCATCATAAATCAGTCTTTTTCCAGGCTTTACCTCTGGGTGTCATTGTGTTTCATGTTTATGTCTCCTATAAAAATATATCCCAGAGGAGGAAAGCTGCAAGGGCAGAGTTTCACCCTGGCCACCATTAAAGGTGATGAATACACTTTCACCTCCAATAACGCAGAGGATATCCGGGACCTGGTGGTGACATTCCTTGAAGGACTAAGGAAACGCTCCAAGTATGTGGTCACTCTCCAAGACAACCCAAACCCAGGCAAGTAAATAGCCCAGCTCAGTGGCAAACATATAGAAAGATTTAATATTCCTGAGGAATTTGGAAAAAAAAAATTCAAACCAATGGTTGGGTTTTTTTGCAGTGGGAGAGGAATCTGGGTTCCTCAGCTTCCTTAAAGGAGACCTGATAGTTCTGGACCAGGACACAGGAGAACAAGTGATGAACTCGGGGTGGGCTAATGGGTTCAACGAACGGACCAAGCAGAGAGGGGATTTCCCAACTGATTCTGTCTACGTCTTGCCTACAGTCACCATGCCTCCGCTGGAGATCGTGGTAAGCTGTCTTACAAAATCACACAACTTGGTACAATGCCCAGGGAGGTCAAAGCCTTCCTGGAGTGCTTAGGTCTGGCCAGAGTCTCCCTGAAGGTAAGGCAGAAAGTGGATGAGAGAGGTGACAAGTTGTCCAAGGCAAAAGTGATCTCGGCCTTTCTTCTGATCTTGGCACTCGGGACATCACAAACTTGTGACTTGGAATATCCGTGTTTTGTGCTGAATCCCTCCAGCTGGCCTGATAGCCTAAAGGTGTATTTGTGGTTGGAGGGAACTGCTACATTCACATACAGAGCTGTAGGTTCCAGAGCACATTACCTTCCTTAGGAAATGATACACGCTATGGAAACATTTGTTATTCCTTGTATCAGTGACTGTGAATGGCACAGAGAAACGGCAACTGCACAGTTCTAGGTGACTGTTAATGGGAATTGATGTATTGGTCTCATTTTCACTGTTCTTGTTTTGTATCTGCTTCCTCTCTTTGTATACTTCAGATATATTTTATTTCAAATACACCAGGTAACAGAGAGTTTCTCATCCCACAGGCCCTGGTCACAATGACCCCTGACCAACGACAAGATGTAATCAGAACCTCTCAGATGGCAGTTTCAGACAGTGAAGAAAGAGTAAAGCCATACACCTTGGAGGAATTTTCTTATGATTATTTTAGGTGATTTTTTTTCAACCATTCTCAAAAATTAATAGGAATCCATCTGTAGGTAGCTTGGGAATCAGGAAAATTTTGCTACCAGAAAAGACTCTGAATACCCCATTGTGTGACTTTATACAACTGCAACCTCTGGTTTAGGTCATGGCATTTGAACTGCAGGTTTTCCACAGACAAGGTTTTATAAAGAATTTTTTCTCAGCAGAGGTGTAGCAATGTAAAATTTAATATTATGTGGGAGGATGTGCTTAGACTATGTAGGCATTTTCATCTCAGCTCCAAAGATTGAAATGTGCACCCCTGATGAATGCAGCTGACCAAAGCTCCCACTTCTGTTTGGATGGGCTGGCAATCCAGACAGGCAGATCAGATCCTCTGGGATGTCTTCCTCTTGTCAGGCTTATTCTGCTAGGTGATAATTCTTTTAGTGTGGCTGCCCTGACCATTCATTGCCGTCATCCTTCCTGTGCTTGGAAGCTTTTTGGGATAGGGTAGGTGGTTGTGGTGTCAGTACTGGGGTAGGGTCTATAAGAGACTCTTCTGAACCACAGGAAAGTACAAGTGGTTGTCTTTGGGCAGAACTGGATACTTGCTAAATTGTGATGTCCCATTTGGTGTAAGAGTTCATTAGCCAGGTGCTGTGAGCAACCTTCCTAGGTGAAACACTGGCCACAAGCTGTTTGTATTATCCCTGTAATCTCTCCACCTCTTGCTTTGCATTTGCCACCAGACCACCTCCAAAGCACACCCTCAGCCGGGTCATGATCACCAAGAGCCGTGGAAAGGACAAGCTGTGGTGTTACACCCGTGAGCCCATCAAACAGCCACTGCTGAAGAAGATCCTGGGCAGTGAGGAACTGTCCCAAGAAGCCTGTATGGCCTTTATTGATATCCTTCCTCTACTTGGGAATCCCCTTGGGCAACAGGTTTGACAGGCAAAGGGCTGAACTGGCTCTTTAGGGCCCCAAGCAAAGCCTGAAGAAGGGTTTTTGGTCCTTCTTAAGAGCTGTGGGACCATGTCATAGGCTTGGAGATGAGTCTGCACCACAAATCTTTATTTAAGCATCCTTGAAATCTGAGGTGTCTCTACTTCTTAATAAATGAGGATTAGGGGACCGGTGATTGAGTCACTGGCGCTGTTCTGCCTTGGTTCAGCTGACTCTCTGCAAAATGCACCTGCTGTAGAAGGCCACAGCCCTAATCAGTGTGAATGCAGACCAGTCCGCATGGCCTTGGGGACAGGGTTTGATGCCTGAATATCACTTTGCAGCCACATCTGTAGTCGTGTAGGATGTCTTTAAAAACATCATCAACAGAGGGACTTCACCAAATATCGCAGTTAACTTATCCTTGACTCCTCCCTCTCACCTGTGCTGAAATATATGGGTGACTACCCATCCAAAAGGACCCGATCAGTCAATGAGCTGACAGACCAAATATTTGAAGGTGCCTTGAAAGCCGAACCCCTAAAGGATGAAATCTACTGCCAGACCCTCAAGCAGCTCACAGACAATCACATCAAGTAAGAGTTGTTCATTCCTCTTGGCCCAAATGCACTAGACTGTGTTGGGCAAAGCAGATCTGAAGTGTCCGTGCCACGAGTAATTTTTTTCCACCTGGGTCTCTTCTTGTGCAGATACAGTGAAGAGAAAGGCTGGGAGCTGCTGTGGTTGTGTACAGGCCTTTTCCCTCCAAGTAACATCCTCCTGCCCCATGTTCAGAGGTTCCTGCAATCCCGGAAACATCACCCCTTGGCAGCAGACTGCATCCAGAGACTCCAAAAGGCCTTGAGGTATGGCACCAAAAGACCTCCTAGTCCTGACTGTACCACAAAGTCCAAATATGTGTGAGAAAATACAGCTGGGAGATATTTTGGTTTCGGTGACCAGGGCACAGTAAAAATTCACTGCCTCTTTCTACTCCACCAAACTGATTGAAAGGGACATTGGGTTGCTGATAAGCAGTGCAGAAAAATAGAAATGAATCAACTTTGTCCAGGTCTACTTAAGTCACTTTCTTCTTTCTAGGAGGAAAAAAATTCTAATATTAAGAAACTAGCTGAAGTTACTCAAAAAGAATGCACATTAAAAGGGAAGATTTAAACAAAGGATTCTTGCTATGATGATGCTGTGACACTTGCCACCTCTTGTTTTGCAGGAATGGATCCAGGAAATACCCGCCCCATCTGGTAGAAGTGGAAGCCATTCAACACAAAACGACCCAAATTTTCCACAAGGTTTACTTCCCTGATGACACCGATGAGGTAAATGGGGGAGAAGGAAATTCTTTTCTGTCAGGATGGCTGTCAATTTTCTAATTAAAATTTCAGAAGAGGCTGATATTGGTTCTGATTCAGAAAAGCTCAGCCTTTCCAGAAGCGTCTGGGCCAAAGAGTTACAAGGAAAATCCATCCTTGTCTACTCTGCTTGGGTGCTTTGCTGGTGTTCACAGGAGGCTTTACAGTATGACTGCAGGAAGAGGGAAGCTGGATGGGTTTATCCGTTGACTCACAGTAGCTCACAGGCCTTGGCTCTCAGTTATTTGAAGCCTAAACCAGCAGATATTGTCAACTCAATAATATCCAGGGGGTACCATGATGGGGCTCCCTGGGGACTGGGCAGACTATTGCAGCACTGGCAAGAAGGGGACTGAAATTCCCCCTTCTGACCTGGGATGGCACAGAAATCATACCTGCACTCAGGAAGCTCTCACAAAGCATCTTACATGCTGATAAGGCAGCTAGTCATACGGATCCAGAGCAGATAGGCATGTCCTGGCAGATACTGCTGTCTCACCTACTGATTAGTCTTCCTACGAGGTGCACATCTCTGTCTTTCCTCATGCCCTTGGGTACAACTAAAATCCTGTATTTCCGAGTGAGTTTATTTGTAAAATAGTCCACACTCATGGAAGGATAAGGATGATTCCTCTGCAGCAGCTGTGAGTGCCCTTGTTTATCTGTCATGGAGAGTTGAGAGAACTCTTGGGGTTTCTCATCACTTTGAGTATTTTTTCTTACATGATCAGCAATGAGCATGACACTGCTTTATACACGTGCATCTCTGTGAGAGCCCGTAGAAGAAGGCAATGGGGATTTCTGCACTTGGATGGGTTTGCTGTGATCCGTTTGGCCATGGAAGTCACCAGGTGGACTGGCAGGGTAGCATCATTCCAGTACAATAAGCATCTGCACTGAAGTGCTGCTGAGCATTAGCAGCACTGAACCCCAGATCAGACTCGTGGGATATGGAACGTGGGTCCTGGTGGTTCAGTTGTGCGCGTGGTGGTCAGAAGCTTAAATTCCTTAAACTGCTATGAACTGAATCTCATTAAGTGGGCAGAGCAAAACTGAGGAAATGTAAATGCTGAGCACAGCTCAAAAGGCAAAACCAGAATTGGGATGTGCATACCAATGGGACAGACCTTTAAGTATTCCATCCTGTAGATATCCATAAAACAGGAATCGTTTTCCCTCTATTCAGCTATCTAGAAATCAGGCATCTGGCTTAGACCTGGTCTAAGCCAGGCATCTGACTTCCTCATCATCACTGGAGAGAGAGTGGGGACAAATCAGTCTGGAGGTCTCTCCCTCTGTCTTTCCCATCCCTCTTCCCTCGAACAAAGTCCTGAGACTTCACTGTTAGACCAGAAAAAACTCCTGCATTGCCTGGAGAGCTCTGGATAAGCCAGCACAGGATATAGATACAGCATCACAAAGCACAATGGTACAGCAGTAGCATGACAGAGCTTCTGCAGACATCCCTTCCAGTGCCCAGAGCCCCAGTCCACAATGTCACTGATTTCACTGGTGGAGGGCATCTAAATCCCTCTGTGTGTGTGCACCTGGAGCTCCTCAAAGGGAGCAAAAAGTGGAAATTAGCCCTTAGATAGCAATGGTGATCTTCCTTTCTTTGTAGGCATTTGAGGTGGAATCCAGCACAAAAGCCAAGGACTTCTGCCAAAACATCTCCAACAGGCTGCTCCTGAAGTCCTCTGAGGGCTTCAGCCTCTTCGTCAAAATCTCCGACAAGGTGAGCGACCCACCCAGAGGCTGAGGTAGCCCTGAGGTACCTGGGACAACATGCCTGCCCGTGGGTACACATTGGTGGAGCCAGAGCCGTGTGGTGAGAAGCATTTCTCTGCAAGCTGTGTGGCAATTCTAAGTCAGATCTGACCTGATACAAGTGAGGTTTGCAGTCCCACAGCCCTGACTTACAGCAGTCACCCCAAAACACTTAAAGCACAGACAGGCAAAGCTCTCCTAGCCTGTTGCTGAGTTTGTTTGATAAGAAAGGACTTAAGGAAGAAAAATGTGCAGTTTAGAGCTGCCTCTGGCAACTGAGAGAAACTTATGGAGATAGTCATCAGGAAGGGAAAGGAAGTGGTGTGGTGAAACAAGTTGCAATAAGGAGTAATGGGTGAAATTAGAGCCTAAAGCAAGATGCTGGCAGTGGCGTTCTCACATCAGCAGTTAATAACACATCAGTGTAAGCAGCACAAAGCAGTGAGCAATAACTACAGGAGATGGGCTAGGCAGTGGCCACCCTGCCTGTGGAGTCTTGCCACTTGTTTGGGGCACCACAATATAAGAAGGGAACAAAGCTGTTAGACAGCCACAAAAATTATGGGAAGCCGTGTGAGGAGCAGCTGAGGTCGCTTGGCTTCTTCAGCCTGGAGAAGAGGAGACTGAGAGGAGATTTCATTGCAGTCTGCAACTTCCTCGGGAGGGGAAGAGGAGGGGCAGACACAGATCTTTTCTCTGGGGTGACCAGTGGGGAGACTCAAGGGAATGGCATGAAGCTGTGTCCGGGGACATTTAGGTTGTATGCTAGGAAAAGGTTTTCCACACAAAGGGTGGTTTGGCACTGGACCAGGCTCCCCAAGGAGGTGGTCATAGCACCAAGCCTGACAGATTTCAAGTATCTGTACAATGCTGTCAGGCACATGGTGTGATTCTTAAAGTTATCCTGTGCAGGGCCAGAAGATAGACTTAGATGATCTTTCTGAGTCCCTTCCAGCTCAGGATATTCTGTGATCCCATTGTATGATTCACTTGCTTAGCCTTCGTGACTGTGTGCTGTGTTCCCCAGGTCATCAGTGTGCCAGAGGGAGATTTCTTCTTTGACTTTGTGAGACACCTGACAGACTGGATAAAGAAAGCAAGACCAGCAAAAGATGGTAATGGTGACTTTTTGCCATATGGGTCACACAAAGCCCTCCTACAGCTCTCCAACCCTTTCAAACAAGATTGACCACATAGTCTGCCACAAGCGTTGGTACAGGCCGTTCGCGGAAGTGGTGGAAGCACTGTCCTCTAGTGTTCAAAAAAATGTGGTTGTGGTGCTTAGGGACATGATTTGGTGGTGCTCCTGGCAGTGTTAGTTTAATGGTTGGACTCAAGCTTAGAGGTCTTTTCCAAGCTCAGTGGTTCTGTGATTCCATGATCTGTTGGGCCACACTGATGGGGGTGGTGGTCTCTGCACCATCCCTGGGAGCATCACCTGGGAGATGGTCCATCCAGGAGCAGCAAAACCTCTGTTTCAAGGCTCGTCCTGGTCCCTGTGAGGAGCACCTGCTGGAGGGCAGCTCTCCAGGAAGTGCCTGCAGGAAGGTTTCAGTGGTGGGATTCATCTCACCTCTCCAGCCACATCCACAGTGGGGCTGGCTGCAGCTCTGCTGAATTCACCAGTGGCTGCAAGACACAGGTGCCTCCAGGGTATGACTCCTCTGTTCTGTGTTAGGTGTGGGCACTATCAGTGAAGGTGTGCAAGTGAATGCAGAAAATTTTTCCACTTTATTAAAGCTTTGCATGGCAGTGCAGTGGTTTGTTCTGCAAAGTCAGAGCCCAGTTGGCCTTGTGAATGCCCCTGTCCCTGCAGGTTGTGATGGCACACGGGCACTGCTGGATTCAGACACCAATTGCCAGCTGGTACTCACACCATGGTTCTTATGTTTGCTTCACTTGCACAGGTATAGTGCCTTCCCTCACCTACCAAGTGTTCTTCATGAAAAAACTGTGGACCAACACAACGCCTGGAAAAGACTCGATGGCAGACTCAATCTTCCACTACTACCAGGTGTGCCAGGACTCTGCAATAGCAGAGGAGACTTGGGAGGGATTAGGAGTAGGTTGCAAAGTCTTGTCCATCTGCAGATGTTCCCAGGGCACAGCCTCTTAGCCAGGGGCTGGGTACCTCCACAAACCCCATTTAACATCTGAGGGTGAAGGTCCACAGACATCTTCTCTATCTCTCTGTTGTTCTTTCCTCCATGCAGGAGTTACCAAAGTACCTGCGTGGCTACCACAAGTGCTCACGGGAAGAGGTCCTGCAGCTGGCGGCTCTCATCTACCGGGTCAAGTTTGAGGATGACAAGTCCTATTTCCCCAGCATCCCCAAACTCCTGAAGGAGCTGGTGCCTCAGGACCTCATCCGTCAGCTCTCTCCAGATGACTGGAAAAGGGTAAACTAGCAGCTTGATTCACATGCCTGGCCTGACTGGGAGAAGCCCAGTCTCTCTGTGGCTTGTGTGACTTGGGTGACTTGTGTAACATTCAGTGTTGAAGCTGGACTGACGGAATCAGTGACCCCTGGTGCTTCTTGAGTCCTATCAGAGCTTTGGCTTCCCTGGCACCACCAAGAGGAAAAATTGTACATGCATGTTTATGTACACCTGCCTTGCCCCGGGTTTTCTTTGTCCTGAGACTGTGACTGTAGTGGTGGATGCAAAGCCAGATGGAAACATGCTAAGGGATGGTCTCGTGTAGAGGTGGTCTGTCATTTAACGCAGACTGCTGAGTAAAGGGGTAATTCTTCCTGCTTTACACGGGGAGAGTTGTGGCACAGATGCAAACACATCTAGCCTTAAAATATCAGAGATGTCTCACTTGCAAGAAACAGTCTGGTAAGTCTTTTCTGTTTCCTATCTGGTATCAGCATCTGTGGGTTGAAGGTTTCAGTCTCCTCTGCTGTATAAATTGGAGAATCAAAATTTATAATCTCTTTAATGGAGTTACCAGCTCAGGTCATCTAGGAAGGACCTGCCTTAGTTCCAGGCCCTGCTCTGGTGACCAGCCAGCACTTTTTTTAGAAGCGTTATCGGAACAGAGGCTAGAACCAAACATCAAGGTCAGGTTGGACAGGACCCTGAGCAACCTGCTTTAGTGGAACGTGGCCCTGTCCACTGCAGGAGAGTTGGACTATATGACCTTTGAAAGGTCCCTTCCAACCCAAACTCTTTTTATGAGTCTGTCATTGTGGAACTGATGCTCCTTCCCTGCAAACATCCCTGGTGCCAGGTGGTGCAAACCCTCCACCTCTGTTCTGTTCTCTGTTGCAGTCCATCGTGGCATACTACAACAAACACGCGGGCAAAACAAGAGAAGAAGCCAAGCTTGCCTTTCTAAAGATTATCTTCAAGTGGCCTACCTTTGGATCTGCATTCTTTGAAGTGAAGGTACCTGCCCTGGGGGTTCTCTGGCAGTTTTCAGCCAAGATCAGGAGCCCTGTACCACAGAGGGGTTCCAGATCTGAACGGGACTGAGACAATCCTGATGAAACAGGGAAGAAATGTAATATGCTTCATCGGTAAAGGGCGCGTACACTCGTTCATTGCTGCCCTGCCTCTTTACACAGACAGAAGCATTGTAGAGCTTCAGCATAACTCAGTCATTGAGGCTGTTCCACAGCTGTGCTGCTGAACACACAAGAGCCCTTCTCTGTTTTGCCTGTGGTTTTCCATGGGATGTGTCTCTACCCACCACAAACCAAATCCAGACCACCCACCACGGCACTAGGGTTCCATCAAGGACAGTAGAAGCCAGTGCTGTCAGAAGACAGGGAGAGAGGAAATAGGAAAGTGTCTGATTTTGCTTGACACATCCCCTAACCAGTTAATCTCATTGTCAACAGCAAACTACAGAGCCAAATTATCCAGAAATACTTCTAATTGCCATCAATAAGCATGGAGTCAGCCTCATTGATCCCAAAACCAAGGTAAGCAAACTACCTTTCACCAGATGCTCCTGAGCCCAGTCCCCAGGCCCTCACAGAAGATACCCCAAGGAGCATGTTGTTCAATACTTAGTGAGTTCTCTTTAAGCCTGGTTAGAAAGGCTAGATAGACAAAATTTTCTGGAGGCAGAAATTCACTGTTGCACAGAGTCAGCCCAGACTTTTCCAACAAAAGATGGATTGGCAGCATCAACTATTAGAGCCCTGTACCTGGAGGATGCACACACTCCTTCCTTAATCCTTTCACAGGCAATAGACAGGAGCTGGAGTAAATGAGTTCCTACTAATTACTTCCACAACCTGCATGGTCATTCTAGTGTGGCAGTCCTTCACAAGCTCTGGAGGGTCTGGAGTCTTGATCTCAGTGCCATTCCCATGAGTCTGATCACAGTAGACATCCTTGGCCTGCTGTGATAGAGAGTGAACAGGGACATGAGAAGTGTCCACAGCCCCTCATGGAAGTTGAGGCTCTCCTGCATGTTGAGTGTTCCTTTTGTGTTCCCACCAGGATATTCTCATCACTCACCCCTTCACCAAGATCTCCAACTGGAGCAGTGGCAACACGTACTTCCACATAACCATCGGCAACTTGGTGAGAGGAAGCAAGTTGCTCTGTGAGACATCCCTGGTAAGAAGCATTGAAGATTAGACCACATACTGACTTTGGCAGCAAATTGTGTCTCGGGGATTCTCTGAGTTGAAAGTGGTCTCTCAGAAAAGCTGCTGATAGGGGTTTTTTCCTCTGAATTTCCCATGGCTCTGCTCAATGAATCAGGGCTCTCACTTGATCCATCTTCCAACATACAAGCAAGCCTAAGGTGCTTGGGATGTTGCCATGTCAGGAGCATGGGGCACTGCTCCTGACACGACAGGGGACTGAAAAACACATTAAAGCTGGTATGGGCTCAAGGGGTACTCTTGGGCCCTTTAACAAATGTAATTTACCCAGCTTGTCCCTAGTAACAATCACAGCAACAAACCTCCTCCTAGACTATCTTAAACCCAAAGCACAAAGGATAAAAATTCCTTCTGTATTGATTGTTACTAATCTGAGGCATTCAGTATTTTGTTGGCCATTTGAAAATTCTTGTCCTATCCAAAGCTCCCTATGTCCTTATCCTCTGCAGCATCCTGGGACAGGGAGTTCTTCCACCTCAATGTTGCAAATTATGTTTGGACAGTGTTCCTTGTGGTGGTGACATTTCACCCAAGGAGAATGGTGGAACAGGCCAAAATGTACCTGTAAATTTGAAAGTCAAGAACTGGTAGCCAGTGTGTTCAGGAAGCACAAGCCAGAGACTGTAAACTGTGCTCTAGAGGTTGGTAACATCTTCCCTCTCCTCCTCAGGGGTACAAGATGGATGATCTTTTGACCTCGTACATCAGCCAGATGCTAACAGCCATGAGCAAACAGAGGAGTGCAAAGGGTAGCAAGTGAACTGCAAGAAGCCACTGGCACGTGGTCATGGGGCTGATTCACCAGCTGAGGGCTGTGGGATACCCGTGCAGCTGGGCAAGAACCTTTGCCTCCCAGATGTGGAAGATGAGCCGAACACCATCAGGGAGTTCACTGGACTCTGACCTTGAGGGCTCCAATCCCACCTCCCCTTCCAGTGAAGATGACTATCTCTGACTTCCAGTTCACCTTCTTCACCCTGCATCCCAACTCCATCCTACACCTCAAAGATTTCCAGGGGATGCCACTGCTCTCAGAGAGTGACCAAGGCAAAGACACTCCAGCAGGAGGTTTGCCTGAACCCAATGGTTGGCATCACAAAGGCTCTTGGAAGAGGATTTGTGTGTGTGTGTGTGTGTGGCTTGCTTTGTTTTCATTTGTTGGGTTTTTTTTTTTCTTAAATATGAGAGCTGTTAGGATGCTAACAGGTTTCTGGTGAAGTTTTGGGAATTTCAGGTTTGAGAAGGAATAACAGAGCCCTGACATATGCTGGACAGATGTCCAATGAACACTGCAGGGCTTGTATTTTTCTCATTACTAAAGAATACACTGTGTTCTTAAGATGTACAGAAAGAAAAAGCAGGAGGAGCACATTTTTACTAGGAATCACAATAAACAAACTACTGATCGAACAGGCTAGAGTACTAAAGTGCTATCCATCCAATGCTGGAAATGTTTAAAGAACAAATTTTAAAGTTTTGTTTCTTCTATTTATTTTTTAAAATATTAAAAAGGAAAAAAAAGTCCTGTATTTTGTGCCGGTATCTGGATGCTGACTCGGGGCTGAGGGCGACCTGCAGAATAAGCCCTTGCCCAAGGATTCCCCAAGAGCCATGACTGACAGAGGCTGAGTAAGGCACATCTTTCCCAACTTAAAGGCTCAGTGGGAAGTGAAGCTTGGAAAATGAATCATCTCCTTTTGCTCCCTGGGTCTAGAAAAATTAACCTTGGGAGGACTTTTACTGCAAGCTTCAATATGGATATAGGGGTTTTGAGCACCCCATGCTTGGAAGACTGAGGCTGAGCCTGTGTTGGGCTATAATTCAAACATGAAATTGGCCATCAGGTTTGTACCACCTGATGATTTTATTGTACTTTGTGTGTGTGTTTCTGTATAAAGCAGCTCTTCATGAGTCCTAGCAGGACTGAACCACTCAGAGCAAGGGCAGACCCTTGATTTTGGTGGGCTTTTCTCCATCTTTGATTGGCTGTATTCATCTGCTGGCTCTTTGTCTCATCTGCCATCCAACACCACACAGTGCGGATCAGCCTACATTGGAGCACGGATGGGACCTGCTGGCAGAGAGGAGGCTGAAACCATATTATGTCTGGGAGGGTGCAGGCAAAGAAGCCTGGGGGTGCCTTTCCAAAATCCAGGCTTCAAAGGAACACATGGCTGGGTGTGGAGTATCAGGAGAGGGGACAGTTTGGATCTCAGTAGATGTTGAGGCCTCTCTTGGTCCCATGCATTGGGCTGAGTTTGAGTGCTTTTGTAGAAGCCCATATTGTGGGATGGCACATGCTGCTCTGTTAAGCTCAGCTGGGCTCAGGTCTCCAACACCATGGTGTGCCAGGCAGAACTGGCTGCACTGCTTACCACACCTCAAGGACTGTGACATTCAAGCAGGATGCAGCAGTGACTTAGGACTTGGATTACTCCATCAAAGCAAATGAGATGCTGCACGGAGACATCCACCAGCCAGACAGGGTTGCTAGGAGATCCCCTTCATCCATCATCCCCTACCCAAAGCATTCTGGTGATGGGAGCATGGTTACACCAAGCAAGGCTACACTGGGAGCCCAGCTGCCTTCTTTCTCGCCACCCATCTCTGACACTTCTCTCCCTTCCCCAGCTGCCATGATCCAGCTGTCCGAGGGATCCCACCTGTCCTTAGACACATGCCTACCATCAACACACCGTCACTGCTTTTACTGAGTCTCCAGCCATCCCTGCCTCCCAGAGCACACGCAACAGACAATGCAGCACAGCAGTGTTTTCCAGAGCTGTCCTGGGTCATCTTTCCCCTGCCACCACCCTCATCCCTCCACTTACAGCTCTGTTGGCCTCCCATTCACCCCATAATTTTGGGCAGGACTGAGACTCTGTGTGTATACCTGTGTGTCTTATGTATTAGCATCTGCTGGCCTCTTTGTATTCACATCAAGTGATGTAACATGAAAAAAACATATGTCCAAATGAAATACTCCAATTAAAAAGCATCAAGTGGCTTGTGGGAGGCTGTTCTGCACTGTGCAGTTGTGGTGACATCTCCAGGGGGAAGGGTGGGATCAGAGCACCCAGGTTCTTGTTGTGGACAAGACTTCTCCTTGCACCGTGCAGCTCCTGGTGAGAGCATCCAGCAAGGGGGAACAAACCATCAGTGTACCCAGACTGGAAATTATTTGAAATCTTTTCTTTTGGGCTAAGAAACACTGAAGTCTGAGAGTCTCCACTGCTTGTCCTCTATGACAAGGGCTGAATCTTCCAGTCAGTTTTGAGCTGAATCAGGTGATGTAGGAAGTGTTGGGTGAAAAGTTCGTGTGTGGGAGTCAGACGACCAGCCATGTGTTTAACAAGGTTGCCAGACCCTGCTAGCTGTGATGCAACAAAAATAGTAGCTGAGATGTGGCAGAGTGTAAGGTATTAAAGGAGAGCACAGGTCTAACTGGCCAGGGTCTGCCTAGGCAAGGCTTGTGAGGATGAGGAGGGTGAGTACAGGGAGTTACCAGTGCATATATTGGCCGAGCAGCACTTAGATACATGGATCAAAGAGCACTGAGGTGGCTTTTCCCAATGCACACTAAAGGCAGTGCTTGGGGAACCACAGCCAAGGCACAGGCTGAGGAGGCCATGGTGCACACACCACTCTCGGCCCACACACTCCCCACCTCCTGCTTCTGCTGCTCACATACCCCACGTGAGTGGTACCCATGGAAAGTTACGAACCACCTATCTATGCAAGGCTTGGGGAGGGGGATTTAACACCAGCCACTCCTCATATTTCATACATCTGGAGCTGCTCTACAACAATTCATCAGCCCTTTAGCCTTTTTGCAAAGGAGGATCTTCATTTTTTGCATTTCTAGCCTCAAAAATACTCCAGAATTGCACCTTGGAAAAGTTTGGGTGCTTCTCAGCACAGATAACTCTGAAACCTGGTGCTTCCCTCTCAGTTGTTACCACTTCGTTTAACAAAAGTATCATGTTGGAGAAAATGTCTATCGTCTGGATCAGGTAAAGGCTACTGTATTCTTTCCCAGTTTGGTGAAATAAGAACAAAACAGGATAGGAGAGATAAAATTTATTTAAAACATCACTTGCAATTTACAAAAAACATACTATTTCTTCAAGTAGAAAGATATGGCTTAAACCTGAGAGATGTTTACATCTCCCTTACAGAGCATAGGTCCCTTCTCCACTGTGTGCCAGCAGCCACTGGGAGAAATGAAAACTCGAATAAATCCCAGGCGGTAGTACAGGTGTACAGACCTTCCCAAGGGAAAAGCAAACACTTGGTGGAACCAATTTACACACAGCTCCATCCTTCTGAAGAAAAGTGGTTGTTACTGGTCATAGTCCCAGTAGCTACATGGCCAAAACACTGAAAAGTCCTTCAGCTCCCATGGGAATGACATGCCCTCACCCACACGGGTGGAGACAAGGCGAGGAGACTGTCCTGTTAGGCTGTGGCAGGGCAAAGTGGGGAAAAGGAAAACCAAAGTTGCCCCTGCCTCTGCTACAGAAAGGTACTCATTGTGCTGACCCAGCCAGTAGCACCCAATCACACTGTGGTGGGGGACCGTGTGCTCTTGGGGATGGAGGACATCTGCAAGGAGGGAGGAAGGGAGGTAGCGTGTGGAGAAGAGGCTGGTCTGATAGGAGAAATCTGGGCACCTGAGAATGAGGAGGACTGGAGGATGCTCAGATGTTTGCAGCATGTGTGGAAACAGGGCTTATGCGCAGCAGGAATGGTGGCCCTGTGGGATGCCAGTGGTCTCAGGGGTAAATGGTGGCTCCCATGTGGTTGCTGCATCTCACCATATAGTACACAGTTTCTTCATGGCCACAACTCCATCTGCACTCTCCTACACCCCAAGGATCCCTGGCAGGCATGGGAATGTGAGAAAAGCTGTAGGAGAGGAAGGTTGGTGCTCATCTCCAGCAGGGCCACGAAGGCAACAGCTCCTCCTCACCAGGTAGATCTGAGCCCCCACCAGCTGGTCTCCCCAGCCTCATCAAGATGGCAGGTCCGTGTCCCCTCTCTGCCCATGTCAGGCCAGGACGGGAGGCATATCGCTGAGCTCTGCAGAAGGAGACACACAGTGACCTACCAAACATCTGCGTCTGTTCTGGCAGCCACGGTGAGCAAACAGAACCTGTTTGAAAATGCATGCAGTCCAGGTTGGGTCATTCTGTCTGGATGATGGCTCCATGGGTGCAGAAACATAGTGCATGAGAGGGTCCTCAGCCAATCCCACCCTGCCTGGCAGAACCAAGAGCGCTCAGTGCCACTAGAGTCTCTTTTCACTGCGTGGCAGAGTAATGAGTATTGGAGGGGACATCTGGAGGTGTCTGCCCCAGCCTCTGCTTGAAGCAGGGACAATTGGATTGAGCTGCTGTGGGGTTTGGGGCTGAGGTAACCCAGACTGCATCTTTCCTCATAACCTTCCTTGTAAGTATGGATACCCATCACCAACCCACCCACAGAGACCACTCTGAGCAGGATGCAGCTGCTCTCTTTGCCCTGCTCACCTGCTGTCTTGAATTTGTTGTAGGTGCCACTCTCTACCGTGGGGTTACTCTCCTGGGCACAGCAGGAGAAATTCTTCTCTCGCCACCTGCATGAGGAAAAGCACCTGGGTCAGGCCACTGCTTGCTGTGGTTTTCTTCACAGCCCCCTGCTGCCTTGGACACCTTTTTCCTACTTTGTGAGGGCAGATATTTTGGGATTTTCTCAGGTCCTTATCGAGAAAGGACTCAAGTGCATGACTGATGTCTAAGCATCCACACTTCATGTGTGCAACAGCATTTTGAAGGCAACTTTGCGACTCAGCCCTGTCTTCTAAGCAAGACTTAAGAGCTCCAAAGCCCCAGAAATGGTGCTTAAGCAGCCAGGGAAATTTAAAAATTGTGATTTTGGTGTGTTCATAAACCTGAAGAAGACCCTGCAGGACACTGAGGCACTGCTGATGGCCCTTCAGTCCCAGAAGGGCTGGGGATGCCCCTGCTGCAAGGCCAACCCAGAGGAGTCTGTTGTTTGGTTGGACCAGAAGCATCCACAGGACACTGGGGAATGCACATAACATGAACATGATCCTGGAGGAATTGGGCATGGCAATGTCTGATGGTGGTGACAATGCTTTAAAGAGCTGATTGTGCATCACCTTGAAACCTGCAGCCTTGAAAACAAGGGGAAAGCAGAACCTGAGGAGAGCAGAGCAGGGTAATAGGGGAAGGAAGGAAGGGAGCCACTTTGCCTTGGGAAGGGAAAAGCCTGGATGCCCAGCAAAAATGCCTGTACAGCTGCTAGTTCATCACTGTCAAACTGCTACTAATTGACATTTTCACCATCCCAGAGCAATATTAGCACTCCAACCTTTTCCTATGCCAAAGGAAGTAACTGTTGACAGCAGCCCAGAGTGCTCGCCCAGGGGCTTCCCAATCTTTCTGCTTGCTGCCACTAGCAGCACCATTGTACGGACAACACCCTGCAAAAAAACTCCCATGGGCGGGCTGCTCTGATCCTCCCACCCACCCCCAGCCAGCCAGCTGCAGTGCTGAGCCCCACACATCCCGCTTTCCTTGGGCACTACTGGGATGAGAGCATAGGCACATTCCTCATACAGCTGTGGCAGAGCAGAACATCCAGCAGCCAAACATGACCAGCTGGGGTGAGCCTGTTCCATCAACCTCAGATTTCCCAATAATCTTTGACAGAGTGGAAGGAAACAAAATGTGGTGTCTGTGACACGGTCAGACATTTTTGTGTGGGAGGATGGATTTCCTGTGGGGCTCTGGCATGTGCAGAGAGACATGGAATGCTCAAATACTAATACTGAGAGCTTTCCCAACAAATCAGTCCAATGAAACATTGTCAAATAGCAATAATAGAAAAATCAGTTCCTTTCTCAGCCCATCAGCTTCAATAATTGGTTTATGTTGCTACTATAAATCCACCAGTTTTCCACTGAATCCTGGGGGCAGATAATGCCTAAGCTACCAAAATTGAAAAGGAAAATGAGAGCAAGCAGGAGAAACAGAGAGGGTTTGAGGGACTTTTGGGGCTTTCTTCCATGTCCAGAAGGGAAAGCTAATATTCCCAAGTGTAGTTTTAACCCTTCAGGTCACCTGAAAGCATCCCTCCTTCCCTCCACCTGGAGCAAAAGGTCCGGTTAGGATAGCCATTAACAGCTTGGTAGTTACCAGTGCAGAGCAAAGATGAGTGAGATGAGGAATGCAGAGGTCAGATCTGTCAGGATCCACATGATGTTGTACTGCCGTGGAGTCTGGAAGAGAACAACAGAGGTTGTGTCCGCCACCAAGGACCACAAGATTTGCAAAAAAAGTTACTCAAACTCTTTCTTCCTGATTGAATATAACTGTTCAGCTTCCTGGTTTGCATCTGCAGTAACATCCCTTGGGTGTTGAAAGCATTTGGCGGCATTTCAAAGTGGCCACTCACCACTGGGTGTTGGTGCCAAATCATTCTCTTTCATAAAAGCAGGTCTGTTGTGTAGCCAAGAAGATTTTACTATATCACAGTGAGTGCCACAGTCACTTCTTGTTTGTACAGGCAGGCCTTGCACTTCTCAACTTCAGCCCGGTAACAACATCAACTGGTGGCATCTCATTTTGTCTGGCAAAACTGCCCTTTACTGAACACCACAGAGAGCCTGCGGTGGCTCCTGCTTTCAGTCTAAGAGCATCTGAAGATTCATCTGTAGACTGGACCTTCACCCAAACTTAGAATGGACAGAAACACTGCAGTTCTCTGGAGGGGAGCATTGTAAAATCTAATTCAAGAGTGTGAAGCCAACTGCTTAAAGTCCTTACAGAGACTCTGGTGGGACCAGTGCCCCAGGTGCTTCTTGGCCCTACAGGTTGTCCAAGGCAGAATAACCAATAGAGAAATTATGTGAAAACTCCTCCCAGAAGGAAGGCTTATTTCTGTGGTTGTTTCCCTTGGACTTGTGGAACAAGACCAAGTTTGACAAGGGCAGTGAGATTCTCTGAGAAAAGAGAAACTTCTGACATCAGTAAGGTGCTTCAAAAGGTTAGAAATGGAAATCCTCATGCACCAGCTGGTGCCCTCAAAAGCCCTTCCTTTCTTCCTGCACAAGAAGTCCCAATATGACTTCTTTTCCCTCATCTCAAGGCCTAAGGTGATAATCCTAACAAGTAGGGTGCTTCTTCCTGAGCCAGGAGAAAAGACCAGAAGAGTATGGCAATAATACCCGTAGTGACTTTGAGGTTCCAGGTAAGCCAGGTGTCAACTCAGGTCCTTCTTATGCAAAGGATCCTTAAAGGATGCTTTACCCGTGTGTGAACTGGCCCATAATCTCCAAAGGTAATCATGACCCTCCCAACCCTACTTCCCACCCCTGAGACAGAGAAGACTGCCACTTACCATGAGGAAGAGTGGCTGGCTGAGATCCTTCAGCAAGTGGACGGCATTGGTGGTCACAGAGTGTGCCCCAGAGCACCATGCCAGGGAATAGAGCCATGGCTCGTTGACCACATAGAAGTTGGTGGTGATGTTTGCTTCAGCATATTTCCTTTAAAAGACCAAAAGGCAACAACCTTCATTGAGCAAGGAGATTAGTACTTCCTTCGGGCTTACTCAAGGAGATTCAGGAAGATCATGGGAAATGGTTGTAATCTTCTGTAGGAAGTGCTTACTTTAGGACCTAGATAAGGAACATAAAGGAAAGCCAACCAGCCAATAATTAATCATTAACAATTGGTCAATTCAGAATAGCTGAACAGATGGAAACGAATACAGATAAAATGCCCAAAAGGTCAAAACCTTTCTAATCCTTCTGCCGTATCAATCAATATAACAATGTGTTGGTAAAGCAGGCCGTAGCCAGGTGGGGGTCGGTCTCTTCTTTCAAGTAACAAGCAATAGAACAAGAAGAAATGGCCTCAAGCTTCACCAGGGAAGGTTTAGATTGGCTATTAGGAAAAATTTCTTCATGGAAAGGGTTATCAAGCTTTGGAATGGGCTGCCCACGGAAGTGCTGAATTCATCATCTCTGGAGGTATTTAAAACATGTGGATGTGGCACTTGGGGACATTGTTTAGTGGTGGGTTTGGCAGTGCTGGGATAATGGTTGGCCATGATCATCTTAGAGATCATTTAAATCTAAACCATTCATGTTATTCTATAATCTCCCCACAGTGTGTTCAAAAGCACCACAGAATCACAGAATAGCCTGAGTTGGAAGGGACCAAGAAGGCCTTAGTCCAGCTCTTCAGTTAATGGCTCATGCACAGATTGAATCCACAACACTGGTGTTGCTGAGAGTATCTTAGTTGCTTAGACCAGCTGAGCTAATCTTGAAAGCTGGCCACTCAAGTCAACCGTAGGATTGAACTGCAGTCTGTCACCCCTAAAATACATCAGGGATGGCTACTTGATCTGAACGACCTATTCCCAAAATATTATAGTCTCTGGAACTGGTCACTGGAGGGAGACATTGCCCTATGCATGAGGCAAACATAGTCCAGATGCACCCCAAAGACAGTATTTGGGGCTAAAACCTACCGGATATCTTCCATGGACATGTCAGTGTAGACCAGATTGAGTTTGACAATATTGTGCTTTAATAGCTCTTCTATTGGTGCCTTTCTGCCCATCGTGTGCTGAAACCCAGGAGCGACAGATTGAACAAAGGACCTCACATTGTTATTCAGCCACAGGACCTACAGGCAACAAGAGCAACCAGTGAATTCTCAGCAAAAGAATTCATGCCCCTAATATGCCCTACTGTTCACACAAACCCAGTAAAGATAACATCTTGAGGGGCTTAACCCAGCCTGTCAAATGACATTTCTCCCAATGATCAAACAACATTCAGATGCAGGGTTAAAATTTACAAGTTACTTTTATCAAGAAATAAGTATCCACTGTTCCTTGCTTATCCACTGGAAATCAGTGAGTATGTTTCACACAGGCCAACAAAAGATGCAGTGTTGAAAATTAATGAAAAGACAGCTTTGGTTTATGGAAAAGGCAACCAAAAATATTCTGTTTTACCATTCTTCCAGCATGGAAGAAAAGATCTTCAGCAGACACAGATCAGCATAACTCCCCAGACATCAATGAGTACATAACCTGATTCCCATGAGTTTAGCATTCATCCACTGCCAGGGGGAGGAAGGCAATAATTTATTTTAATTTAAGACAGGATTTTTTATGCAATATATATTAGGGGCTAAGGCATCAGCTGGTATATACACTGCCTTTTTTCCTCTGCTGCTGAAGGATTACACCACTGTGAACCTTCTGAGGAACTAATAGTAGAAATATACTCCAGATTCTGCCTTTCAAATCAAGTGAAATGCAAGGGGCCAATTTATGCAGGTCAAATCATGCAGACTATGCCCCTGAAGTCCCAACTAGGAGAGCAAGGAAAAGGGATATGGAGTAAGGCCACCCTACCAGATGGCGTTTAATCTTCGACTCCTTGAGGATGACGTCCAGGATTTTGCGGATCCACAAGTTCCTGTAAGGATGTCTCTCTGGAGGGCGGTAGAGATCAAATATCACAAGTTTATTGTGACTGTCTGCGAGGCGCAAAAAACTACTTAGCGTGTAAATGGACTGATTCATTGCCTGGTTTTGATCTGCCTTTGACAGCGAACCCATCCCTACAAATGGTTTGTTCTAGAAATAAACAGATATAAAAAAAGGAAATCAATCAGGCAGTTTGCTCTGGGAGTCAACTGTATCTCTAAGAGGGAAAAAGTTTGATGTCAGTCCTCAACAGGTGGGGATATTTTATTTTGCTCATTTCTTCTACATAAGAAATAGGGGAAGTTAATCCAGGCTGTGAGGACATTGCTTCTGGGACCTAAATGGTATAGTTCAAAGCTAACTCTGCTGTGCTTCTCTGTCCCACCTTGTTAGCTCTGAATATCATAAACAGCACACTGCACAAGTAGCTCTTGTCTTCTTCCCCCAGCCCGTGAGCTCTGCTGCTGCCATGATAAGGTGACACAAGAACACCCACCAGCCAATTGTTACAGGTCTCCCTAGCCTGAAGGCAAACTGGATAAAGCAAAGAGTCCCAAACTGAAGGATTTACTCTGACTTATTTGAGTTTTGGCTCAACTAGCAGTTCCTCTTCCAACACTGATGCTGTTAAATAACAGGCAGCTGGTGTCTCTTCTAAATCCAGTTGGTGATAGTCATGAAATCACAGAAAAGTCTGGATTGGAAGAGACCTTTAAAGCTCACCTAGTCCAATCCCCCTGCAATGAACAGGGATGTGTCCAACTGGATCAAGTTGCCTAGAGTCCAATCCAACTGACCTTGAATGCTTCTGGGCCTTTATGATGCTTACCTTAAGGAACCATGTTCCAGCATTCAATTTCTGCAGGGCATCCCAGGAGAATAATGAAGCAGCTTTATTAGTGTCATTAGGGTACACCTCTTGGATGTTAGTTGTCCTTCTCAAGGTGTCGTCATGCATGAGGAAAGGAACCCCATCATAGCTGCCAGAGAGCAAGAGTTCAGGTCACCTGAGGTGCAGGTTCATTCACAGCATGAGCAGACTCAAGCCAGCTCAGAAGAACATGTGGGCCACAGTGAATGCAGCAGTACAGCCTCCCTTAGTGCAGAAGGTGCAATATGGAGGAATGCAGAGGCTCAAGACACTGGTTATTGTCAGCTTAAATACCTCTAGGAGATCTCACAGAAGTCATGTTTGTCTGTGCCTCAGTTTCCCTAGGGGCAACATGAAGGAGGTGACCTTTTTGCCTGCCAGTTCTCTCAAAAATGGTTAGTAACTTATGGTTGAAATCTCTTTTTGCTGACATCAAAGTGTTTCTGTAGTTTTCAGAGCACTGAATTCTGAATGGACAGTGATGGAAATGCAAAATTTTCTTTTATAGAAAGGTCAGGTTTAGTAGAATATCTGAATGTTAGTGTTTTTCTCATTCAGTGCCTGGAAACAGCTCATCCTGCACAGAATGTTAGCATTTCATGGCAATGGGTTCACCAAAGGCAATTAAAGATCTAATAGTTAGGGCAATGCTGTCACAAATCTGAACACAATTTTCTGTTGGTTTGTAGACCTGATATAACCCTCACTGTGACCTGGAAGTCAGACTAGAGTAGGGACTTGTTTTTTGTACTCTGCCAAGCATTTAAAACACACTGTACAAATAACGATTGTTAAATCAATAGCTGCAGCTTATTGACTTGCCTGAGAACAACCATGCCCTACAGCCCCTGCCATCTCATGACAGCTGCAGGACCCTGTCCCAGCCATCAGTAAAACCCAATTGCCTGGAGCTGCAGGTCTCCAAAGACAGCTCTTACAAGAAGCAGTCTATACGCTGTGAGATGAAATGTTTTGCCCTCACCTTATGGCGACATCTGTTTCAAGACCATCCCCACCATGCTCAATTGTCTTCAGAAATGACATCTCAGTGTTTTCTGGTGCCAGCTGAAAAAAAAAGCACATGAGCCGATCATTTTCAAACACACTCTGGAGAACTCTGCAAATACTTTCTGCCTCTTTGTAACATCTCTGTTTTTTATTAAGGGAGCATCATTATATTGTTAAAGTCTACTGTTTGTTTTCTTCCACTTCATCCAAACCCATCTTGTAGAAGAATAACAGAACCATAGAATGGTTTGGGTTGGAAGGGACCTTGAAGATCACTCTGTTCCAATCCCCCTGTCAGGGCAGAGACATCTTTCACTAGTCCAGGTTGCTCAGGGCTTCCTCCAGCCTGGTCTTGTCCCTCAGGAACAGTGTTTTCCTTGTAAAGAAACCCATGCAGTGATGCCTTTGGCATGCAGTCCCAATGGCCACCCTCCACAGATTTCATGGGAGAAAAACAACCCAAAAAACCAACAGAAGATGACGATGAAAACAGCAACACACAGGACGAAGAAGTGACATAAAATAACTTCTTCAGCCTACCATTGGTGCTCCACGGTGGCCAATGAGGGCTGGCTTTGGTCCAAGTGTTCCCATCTCTCTGATGCAAGGAGAGTACATCCCCAGAGGTATCAAGAAAAGAAAGAGAAGGATAGCCAGGTATGGACCAACAATTATCACCTGAATAACTGAAAGAATTTGAAGGAGGAAGGCTAGAGTTAATCTACATCGTAACATATGAGTCTGCCTTGCTGCTTAACTTTTAACACAATCCCCCAGCTAAGTAGCTTTTGGGCTTGGTCCCATCCCTTTTTCCATCCCTTCTTCCCCTAATTTTCACTTTCTCTCCAAACAATGCATCCCAGGAAAACAAATTGGTCAAAGCAAGGGTGCAGGCTAAGTCAGGACTGCAGGTTTTATGCTTTAATTACATCTCACTATGCCTTACAGCAAGATATGGCTTTATTTCTTTTTTCTTTAGACATGGTGCAATGAAAATCTCCTCCATCTGTAGACAGACAATTCTCAACAGAAGGATGCTAATTTTTTCATACTCAGATAAGAACAAGCACCATTTTCAAGTTTTATTCACAATGAAGAAGAGTAGGTACCTGTCCTTCAACTATGTTGCATCTCCTTACTGTGAATACTTCCCTGGTTCATTCAGATTGTTGTTAGTGACCTTCTGTGTGTGACCTAGATAATCCTACAGACCTTGAGAGCATGGATATTGCACCTCAGAAACTTGCCAACTCATTATCTATGATCTTCTCTGGAGTCTGTTGACACATTGCCCAAGAGCCCCAGGAGTCCTTCACCTCAGGGACCAAAACAGTTCTGAGAAATGAGCACCTATGCAACCAACACCTCTTTCTCGAATGGGTACCACCATCCCTCTGTGCCAGTGGCTCTGAAGGAATTTGGGCTTACGCTGAGATGATGCTGTACTAAGCTAGGAGTACCTCAGGCATGGTGGTATGTAATGTCTAGGGTGCTGGCATGTTCTCCCCAAACCTCCCTGGCTGCACTTCAACAACAAAAGCCGTGGACAGGAAAAGAAAAATGCTTTCACCAGTCCATTCCATCTGTGATTTTTTATTGCAAACCAATATCTGAAGATAGGTGTCAGGTAGATAATTTTGGTTATATGGAGGGACAATCAGAGAAAAACAGCCACCCCTAGTCAGATTTTTGTGCAGTTGTTCCTGGCATCTGGCTTTATCCTTACAACATTGGTCGTTCTTCCTAGAGGTGAGCAGGAACTTCCCATGAGATAACACTAGGAACTGATCAAAAAGCTCTTTTCCCTATCTCAGCTAGCTTCTCCTGAGATATGCTAGGCTGATGTGGTTTGTCTGACTGGACTGGAGATCCCTTCTGTACACAGCAAACAAAAAATCAGCCAAGGGAGCTGCCACTGGCTGCTTTCTCCTGCAGAGGGCTGAACAAATTTTCACTTATGACTCAGAACATGGGTGCTTCTGCTAGCCTCTTCCATCTCAGCGCAGATCACTGCCTCAGTATAGGGCAAAACAGTGCAAGGTAGCATGCAAACCCGTTAACACACTGGGACAGCAACAGGGTAGTGCACAGCCCAAGTCCCAGACCCACTAATTTCTCTGGGATGTACAGAATTTGAAAGTCTCCTCCAGATAGAGTGCAGGTGTGGGAAGAAAGGGCTCCTTGTGTGCCTCTTTTCCCATGCTCACATATATCCTTTAACATATAGGGAGCAGGAACCAAAGCTGCCATACCTTTCTTATCTGCTCTGATGGCATGAAGAGCCACTGGCCAGGAGAGAAGGACCATGATGGCAATTGCCCCTATGTGGAGATAAGGAGCTGTGACCTGGCAGGGAGAAAAAAGGATTTTAGTCAAAGGATGAATTGTGGAGACAGGTGGAAACAATCCCCATCAGAGCTACAGCCCTTACACCTGGCTGGGCTCCTGCTGCAGATACCAGTGCTTAACCACTCTCCCTTACCTGTGTTGGAGCCACTAAACCCCTCAGGACTCAGAGACGTGCCCGCCGGCCAGGGAGGAGTGTGCCTCAGCCTGAGGAGTGCTCTTCACCTCTTTACTTTCTCCTGAATCAGCTGAAGGGGACACAACTACCCTCCTCCATGACGACACCAGTGCCACTACTGAGATGCCATAATCTGTGAGCATCTTCCAATTTAACCCAATATAAGCCACTCCAATCCAATCCCATCCAGGTGAGAGTTATCTCCATACACCACACTGCAGCTAAATCATTAAGCCGAAGCCAACAAACATGAGTCATAAAATGTAGTGTTTACTAGCTGTGGTATGAAATTAACTACTGGGGTATAATAGAAGCAGATGTATTAGATAATATTGCTGGGCAGATATAGCCAATAGATTTGATTTCTTCCATCCTAAAGATTAAACAAGAAGATCATAAGACAAGAATCAATTCTATGCTTAGCATGAATGCATGAATAGAGTTGGAAACCAAGCAGAAATATAGACTCTGAATGGTGGTTCGTCTGACACATTTTTCCTAAAACTAGGCAAATCTGAGCTAGAAACCAGTCCATCATCTTCTCATCCTCACCAGAGCCCTGTGGAGAACATTCCAGCTAGAACTGACAGTTACTAAGGTATGTGCTAGGAAAAAAACCCAACCATCCAGATGCAAGCCTTTCCTGTTTTATAGTCCTGATACTCAATTCTCTAAGCTGGAGGGGTTGAAAACAGCAGCAGTCACTGGGAGATGTTACTGCATGTGACACTGTCTGCCCTGGACACTTGATACCAACACCTCCTGACCAGAAGAAGGATGCAGTTGTGCAAGCAGAGATGCCATCCGAGATGTACAGAATGCCTGAGATAGATTTGCAGGGCTAATGGGCATGACAAAGTATCTACAAGAGATTCATGTCCTTCGGGAACAGCAATGGGAGGCCATCTCAAAGGGCATGGACACCTGAAATAAACAGCACCCGTGGGGAATCCAAAGGCTCTTGTGTCTCCTTCTCCTTGTGTCTGTCAGGGGGCGGAGAAGCTGATGGTTTCTCATTACCTTTGCCAGTGCATAACCCAGTGGTTACCAAACTGTAGAACAAGAATGTGCAATTAACCACACCCAACAAACACCATATCTTTGATTCCTCTGCCAGTCTATTTGCATTGCTCTCCCAGCCTTCACAAGCACACAGCCACATAGGGGAGAGGTAGTAGACCCAAATAGCATAGAATCATAGAATTATAGAGTGGTTTGGATCCTGCAAAGCAGCTGGGTAGTCAAAGGCTACATGCTTCCTCCTTCCCAGTACAGGTAGGGACTTGGATGCTCAGACACTGAACAGCACTGGACAGCTCTTGCCACCACCTTCAGATCTGGTGAGAGTTAAGGAGGCCAGCAACAATGAACTCTCACCTCCTGCATCCAGCATTTTGTCCCACTTGACACTGGGGTTCTCCACCTGCTCCCCCAAAACTCAGTGCTTTCCTGCCCTCCGGAGATTAAGCACTTCTGAGTCACAAAAGACTGAAATTATGCTGTACCAGCATATTGGGATGAGGGATGAAGGAGAAAATTCTTGCTTCAGCAAACCTACCAGCAGCCTAAGGGGTCTGATTTATCTGCCCTGGACAGCTGAAGTTCAACAGTACACCTGCATTTTTTGGGAAGGGGGAAAAATAGGGCTGTAATTTTCTATATCTTTCCAAACTGAGACATGTTACGTCACATAGCTTGAAACTAAACGTTGGGCCTTGGCTTCCTTTTCCCCAACAGGAAATGTTAAGTCATAATAAAAGTTTACTCAGAACATACCTTGCTAACAAAAACCATGTGAGAAACACCCACCATACAGAATATCTTCTGCCAACTGTCTCAAAATACTTCTATAAACAAGCTGCTCTTTCAAATAGACCTCCTAGCCCCTCTTACCTGGAATGACAGGCGGACAGTTTTCCGGTGATCACGCCAGAGTATAGATAATGCAAAGAGGGATGAGATACAGAAACCCAGGACGAGAAAAGTACCAATCTGGGGACACAAGGAAGACATAAATCAGCTTCAGCATTTCTGCATAGGGTACACCGTCCATCTGAGTAACAGGCTAATTTAAGCAGGTTGAAAAATTGTTTCGGATACATGAGATTGGCTGTGCCAGTTCAAAGAGAGACAGATCCAATGGGACTAAAACCAAACCCACAATGCTATCAGTATGGCAGGACTGATTTCAGGAGTTGGGTACTCAATTCAGCACTCAGGACTCTGTCTGTAATCAGTGGAGAAAGAGGAATTCCAGAGGTGATCCATTCCTGCTTGCATTATGATGGAATACGCCTCTCTCTCTCTATTGATATAGATGGAGCCTAGGTGATCAACTTACATTAAATCCCTAACCTGCACATGGAATTCATCACTTCTAAACTCAGAAGTGACAAATTCCACTCAAAAGGAACAACAACACAACTTCCTTGTTCTATGAGCTGCCTTGTAACAGGCTTCAGCAATAACAAACCTTCCCATAATTAAGAGATGAGAGTCCACTTTTTAACCAAAAAGGTGAGGCGGTATCTCAGTCAATTTTTCAGCTTCTTGTTCCCTTTGGTACCAGCACTGTGGCAGGCTCTGCTGGCAACTAAAGGCAAGTAGCAATTGCACTAAGGCCCTAACCATTCTTCAGAGGATCTCCTATGCATAGTACCTTAATAATCTATCCTTAATCCCTTGCACCCAAGAATGCCTCTTTTTTATTATTACTCTTTTTTTAAATTTGGTTGGTTGCTTGGTTGGTTGGTTGGTTTTTTACAAATTGTTCTACAACTTTCCAGTTCTTCTGGAACCCATTTTTCAACAGTAAAGATCAGTTTCCATAGACAAACTCAGTTTCTATTACTTAAATGAAGAAACACAGGATCAAGCACTTGCACATTCAGCTCTTCCCTCCCACTGCAGCCTTTGCAATCGCATTGCATCCCACCCTAAACTGCATGGATAGAGGAGCATTTTTAAATGACTCACATAACCTCAAAAATTACTTAAGGAAGATGATTCTAACACATAATTTAACAGCAACAAGCCCCTGATAATTTGTTTCTGTGTCTTCAAAACTCCAAAAGGCATTTCCCAAACCATAGAATAGAATTAAGAACTATAGGACAGTTTGGGTTGAAAGGGACTTTAAGGATCATCTAGTTCCAGCCCCCCAGACATGGGCAGGGATGCCACACATAGGATCAGATTCTCACGGCCCCTTCCAGCCTGGCCTTGAACACTCCTAGGGAACCATCCAAAGACCAAAAGGCATAAAGCACCAGGATGCCTTGGAAAAGCCATCCTCTTCTGCTGCAGACAGAGCAGACACTTTTTTCACCGTTGGTGCAGCCTGCTTCAGAAAATCATGCAGTGCTTCTCATGAAAACTTTGCTTTTTACTTCATGTAACCATATGCAGATGTATCAAATATAGACATCTTCACCTGAATGAGTCACTGCAGGCACCTTTTAGAGTCAGTGGGGAAGAAAGGTTCTTTGAGTGTGATTCATCTCATCTTAATTTAGAGGCCTATGACCAGCTGGATGAATTGCATCCTCAGAGGATTTATTTCCCTCCACTGAATGCAAAAGGAGTTTGAGTGATCAGCTCAGGTGGAGGTATCATTTTCATAGGTATCTCAATCTTATAAGATTAACCTCTTCCCTCTCTTCCTTCTCTCCCATAGTCTAAGAGGTTTTCTGTGCAAAGAAACACCACAGACTCAATTAATTCAAAGCATAGATTAGAGTTACCAGAAAGCCCTAACTCTCCCCACCTTGTGACTCCAGTGCAGGTACAGCTGCTGACCTTCTGCGAGCAAACACATCGCGAGGACCTGGGAAATCAAGAAGAGATTGTATGCATCCTGGTGGAAGGTGGTGACGTGTGCCAGTGAGGCACTTCTGGAATTATTTTTGCATTGGGAAGTTACTTTACACTAGGTCTTCCTGCACAATGTCAATGTTTGCAGGACAGGTGTATGAAGGGAAAAGTTTCGTGCTACAGTAAAAATGCTTCTGAAATGGCCAAGCACATGTCAAGACTGCCCTTCAGGATCAAAGATATTTTCCTGGGTAACAGATAATTGGGCACTTTGGGGTACTCGCTTACAATGACTTTTCGTGAGGAGAGACTCTGAAGGAGGAATGACGGCCAGGGTCAATTATTATTGTATAAACCAATACAGCACTAACCTTGACTATTTTCTATGCCTTTGTTGTGATTAGAGGCATATCACCATGGAAGAGAAGTCAGGGAATAAAAAAATGCCCCAGAGGAGCACAAAAGTACAGAGCAGACGGCAAAAAAGGCTATTCTTCCACATTACCCACAGCAAATGCAAGAGACAGGCACATCTCAGATCAAAGAAAAGTGTCTTGGGCATTAAATTACTCCAGTTTTTGGTGGTTGGCATGTTCTGTCCACCTGATGGCAAGTTGGAGCCCTTGGGGAGGGTTCTTGTGAGGCATGCTGCAAACTCCAGCCAGGACTGGGGACAACCTGAGATGCCTTGAACACCAACAAGCCAAGAATGAGGCAAGTCAGTCCACGGTTCTCACATGGAGTTTCTTCACATAGTGGCACACCTAAGTAACCAGTGAGTCTGGAGATGAATTTCACCCAAAGAAGAACTTTGCTGCTGCGAAAATGCACAGGTCTATGCTCAGGAGTCTAAATGCCTGGGGAAACTTCCCAACCACTGTAAAGGATAATTTCGGGACCACTATCACCAGGTATCAGGGCTTAGAGAAAAGTATCTGTTAGTAGACATCAGTGCTCCACTGAGGGGGATCATTTATGATGCAAGTCCCTCCAGAGTGTAGCATAGTGGGATTGTATGAAAAGAGGACATACAGATTTGGGGGAAGAGGGTCTTCTCTCCTGAAACTCAACTACAAGTGAATGTAAGTTGTTTCCTATCCATCTACAAACATGCTCTCTTTCCAGGATCATGATGATTTGAAGCAAGACACAAGGCCAGGTTGGATGGGGCTTTGAGCAACATGGTCTAGTGGTAGATCATCCTCCTGTCCATGACAGGGGGGTTGGAATTAGATCATCTTGAAGGTCCCTTGCAACACAAACCCTTTTATGATTCTACGATAAGCTCAGCAGTAAATACAAATGCTTCTTGACATGTTGGATTCCTTTAATGGAATATAAATGCACCCAGTACATGATGAGTAACATGGGAGCAGTTGAGAGAGGACTGAAATACTGCTAAAGATCTTCAGTCAACCCCATTTAAATAAGCTATTTCAGGGTGAAAAAATGAGAGAAAAAAGACACTCTGTTCCTTTGCTGCAGGTGATGTTATAGAAAGACCTGATCCTTGCATACAGTAAAGCCAAACATTTAGAATGTTGTGAGCCAGACGGGACCCACAAGGATCATCAAAGTCCATCTTCTAGCCCTGCACAAAATCACACCAAGAATCACACCATGTTCCTGAGAGTGTAGTTCAAACACTACTTGAACTCAGGGCACTCAGGCAGACTTGGTCCCATGACTACTTCCCAGGGGAGCCTGTTCCAGGGCCTAACAATCCTCTGGGTGAAAAACCTTTTCCTAATTTTTAACTTAAATCTCCACTGATACAGTTTTACGATACACCCTCTGAGAATATGTCTTCTCACTGGTCTATCTACTCCAAACTGCTTCCACACACTTTCTAATAGGTCTAATATAGGTACACAGGCATGAGGGCTTAGGTGACCAGCATGTTTCTGACTAGTACTGCCAAGGTTAGAGTCAAGGTCCCTCTTGCCAATCCCATCATCTCCCAGAATCTTACAGCCTCCAACACTTGCATCCTTCTCTTCTTTCACATGAGATGTGGAAGTATCTCCCCTCCACCACCTACCTGCAAAGTGGTGATTAAGGCATGCTTCCCAAGAGAAATGGATTCACTGCAGTAAGAATTTCACCTCTGTCTCCCTCTTTCTGAATGGCTTCATTGACCACAAGGTTATGCTGCAAAAGGTGGACAGCAGATGCTTAACTCCACTCTACTTCAGCATGGGAACAACCTTGTAATCATCTCAATAATTCTGGTGAGGTGTGGGCAGCTCTGAACCTACACTACAAGGACATGCAGGCAGGCACTTAGACACTCGGCTTACCTAAAACATCTGCTCACTTAGATGTTCACAGCAGCTGGATTCAGGTCCTTATATTCATTCACCTTATGGCAAAAAAACCAGAACTTGTCTGGTACCCTAGTCTCTTAGGGATGGAGTTTTGAGGTCACATTTTGGATTTCCATGTCAATGTACTATTTTGAGTCCTCTCCATTTATGAATGAAGAGGCCACAACCATCCTCTTTACTTTGTACAGTCACAAGTCACCTCCTCACAACCCTTAGAACAAACATGGTTGAACTTGCAGAGAGGGAAATGTTATCTGTTGGGGTTTGAAAGACTAAACAAGAAAGTATGTTTCCTCTCTACTGAGCATGAACAGTTCTGTAATAAGACCCCATAGCTTAACCTTTTAGCCCTAATGGGGATAAGAAAACTGTCTGGGGGAGTGATTGAATGATTGAATTAATTGAAATTGATTGTGTGAAAAAACAACAACAATGCATGTGGACGGAGAGCATCTTTGTCCAGACAACTAGTGCTTTCTTGTGCAGCATTCTCTTCAGCCACCTGTGTCTAGTGAGCAGAAGACTGCATGCTTCAGTGGGTCACAATAAGGTCATGGAAGCAGGCTTGCAGGTTCCAGTTGGATGCCATCATTAAGAAAGAGGGTATGGTGCTCACAAGCAAAACCAGACCAGCCACTGGCTGACATAAAATCTTTCTCCTCCAACAAGGGCATCAGGGTGTTCAGTTTTCTAATGTGATGGGTTTTTCATGAAAAACACCACCAGAAAACACCACCTAGGTGAAGGTCTTCAATCCTTCTTGCAACACCTGTAGGGATACTCTCCGTGCAACACTGTTCAACCAGAACTTGGGATGTCATTCATCATGGCAGAAACCTATTTGGCCATCAGTTGTCTGAAACGTATTAGAGCCTATCGTACAGTACTCACACTGAAAGACTTACTTAGATGTGGAAGGGCTGAGTTACACTTACGAGCCCATGAGGCTCCCAGTGTTTTGCTGAGTGGTCCACCAAAGCCTTCAGTGAAAGGGAAACTCTTCAAACAGTGGTGGAAGGGTAGATTCGTGGTAGAGGCCTTCTCTGAAAGAGCCCTGCTAGGATGAGCTTTGCCCAGCCACGGTTGTTACAATACCCTTCATGTTTTGAGATAGCAGGAGCTCTGGGCTGTTCCCAGAGCAGAGGTACCTCTGTAGTGTTTCTCCTGTTGTCTGATACCATCCAGACTATTTGCATCCTTTCAGGGTTATCCATGCTCACCCTTACAAGGAAGGCAAATGTTGTTAGCCTCATTAGACAGAACTGAGAGGCTTTAGAGGAAAAGGAGGATGTAGCTACATAATAAAGAGTGAGACCAGGGCTGAACTAAACCATGTAGGACACCAATTTCCCCTCATATCTTCCATCCTCCTTTCTGGCTTTACTTTGCCCATCACCTGCCCTGAGAGCTTGCAGTCATCACACTCACACTGACAAAAACCTGAAAATGCTCAAAGAAAGTCCACTGCTTGGATACTGGCTGACATTTGGATCCAGACAGAGAATGATCAAGCTGACACATCAGCCCAGAGGTCTTCAGGCTCCTTGAGCTCAGGAAATCCTGTAAAGCCAGTTTCTAGCATGGGCTATGGTGTGTTAGTCTGATCCTGAGGTTGACTCCAGATCCACAGCCTGCTCAGGCACCATCTCAGATGTATCCATGTTATATGGGCATCTCTGGCAGAGCTCTGAGTTGCCCCAGGTAGCACTGTAACCACCAAACTATCCACACTACAACATAGCCCCTGGGAAAGCCAGGTAGGCTTTGCTGAATAATAGTCCATGCATCCTAGAGCCACCATGGTGTTACGAAATCCTTGTAATTAATTATTGTTGTTTGTCCCATTCAGAGCTCAGTCAGTCCACATCACTTATGATGCCCTTGATCACTGTGGGCATGACCAAGCACATGTCCTATTTATCACTTTGGGGTTTTTATTGCTAGCACTAGAATAAAAGTACTATTTATTTGTACTTCATCAGGTAAAAAGGACCCCAGAAACCAATTGTGTTAGGTACAGCATGGACAAAGCCAAAAGAGGTTCCCTCTCATGAGCAATTTACAGACTGACTGTATGATGACACATCACGGAATGGGTAAGCACAGCAGGAATGGATGATAAAAGCTGGTTGTCTTGGTCACAGAGGTGAGACAAAGCCATAACCTCACCTTCAGCACCTGGCATTTTAAAATGAAAGTTGGAACAAGCATGGGACTGATGTGGATTCCAGTGCCTGGAGTCAAATTGAATTCTTGGCCAATAGCTCTGGATGCAGAAGGTGGAAAAGCAGAATATCTGTCTTTATCTGAAAGCTTTCTTATGAGGGAAAGAATAGAGGAAAAGGATAAGTAAGTAGAAATTTTAGGAAAATTTTGGGGTTGGTATGTTTCCTGAACTAAAGCAGACATCATATTAGAAAATGTCACAGGATTTGGAGAAGTGAAGATTTCAGGAACCTCTTTCAGCGTAAACTTCAGCAACATTTTGTGACCACATCTACAGCCTCTACCTGGAGAAAATCCTCCAGCAAAGCAGAGTGAGTCAAGTGATAAAGTTCTGTTCTCCTTCCTTTAGTAAACCTTTTTTTTATTCAGGATTAGAAGAATAACTCAGATGTGATGACGTATCACCACTGCTACATGACTCAGAGCCCCGTATTTCCCTGCTGCCTTTTTACTTCTCCCTAAATCTAAATCCAGCCACTGCTGAGTCAGCTTTCCTTGGGTTCAAGGAGGCATTGTACACATTTTTCAAAGCGAAATCATTGAAAGAAATCACAGAAACAACATCTGGCTCAGAGACCCCTGAGCTGAAACTGGTCATTTGCAGGTGGATACAGGGAGAAAGTACTGTAAACACTCATTGTGTTCCAGATCTTCTCCAGGCATTCACTGCCTAAGGATCATATGGAGGACTAGTCTGAGCTTTGGTCTGACACATTAAAGCCACCCCAATGTTTACCTTTCAGGACTACAAATCAAGGTCAGCTTACAAGCAGCATTACTTACCAGCAACAGTGAGATGTATGCAAACAAGACTGCAGCCACAATCAGAATAACGAGAGACCAGAGAAACCAGAATCCCAGGTTCCCATAGTTATACCTAAAAATAAACCAATAAAATACTGTAAGAATTTTTTCGGTTAGCACGTGGACTAGAGGGGACCAACAGCCCTGTTACTTGAAATTCTGAATTTTTCTAAGCAATAAAACAAAGGCAGGCAGAGGAATAGCCTACGCTGTAACATGCAAAAGTGATTAAGGGCCTCCTTCCCAAAATCCCTGATTGCATTAACCATCAGACTAATACACATTATTGTACCTTTCCTTCCCATAATATTTGAGCAGCTTTAATTTAATTTTAGGGACCAGATTTTGCATAAGTGTTGCCTACGTACTACAGAAGGAAAAGATGTGCATAAACCCCTGACATTTATTTCTTGCTTTTGAATCTGGCAACATGGAGTTCTCTTTCAGTGAGATAGCTGGTGCAATGCCTCTGATGCCAGCCACTACATTTCTTCATGTGGAATGGAGGAGAAAGGGAAGCGGGGAAAGAAAGAGAAGGAAAGGTTTATTTAATCCCTTTCATTCACAATTTTTGTGACAATGATTCTCCCTTTTCTCCTAAATTCACACTTAACATTTAAAATTATAGCCAAGAAAAGGGCAGAGCCTCAGCACCTCCAGAATCTCTGGATACTCAGTTTGGATGCTGTAATCCAGAGTTTAAGATGCCAAATCTTTGCTTCATGACTAAAGTGCCTTGTTGCAGCGCAGCTGTGGTGCAAGGAGGGTGTTCATCCCTTCCCCGTCACCCTGGTGACCTGCCCAAGGGGTGGGAGAGGATGAAAAGATGGTACTTACCAGTCAAAGCCATTGTAGTCATTTTTACCTTCACTCCATGTGTACAGAAAGACCAGAGAAAAGCAGAAAGCTGCAACGAGCAATGGGAAAAACATGCATTCCCGCTGGAGAGAGAGAGGAAGGACAAGCTCTCAGAGCTGTGGCAAGACCAGAGCAATCAAAGCAAACGGCAGGTGCTTTTAGGCTGTCCCTAAAAATATGTAGCTTTGTGTTGGAATTCTAACTGAAGTCAATATGGAGAGGAATTCCCTTCCTGTCCCTTGCAACCAGGAGAACGTCCTCAAAAGCATACTCTACACTACTTGTTCTCAGGGAAAACTCAAGACTTCCCAAATCAGTGGGATTTTAACCACCTCACATGAGAGGAAATTGTGCTGTAGAGCAACCTTCTTTGCAATTCTTCATGCCCACCCAACCTTAATGTTACTTCTTTAATTTGATTCTATGGCTTTGAAATGTTTCACTGGCCGGGAGAGGCAAAGTCCACATTTCTTAGCTGTGTGGCAGCACAGACAAATTGAGCTTGCCACAGAAACACAGCAATTCATCAAGCACTTAGAGCAAAACCTAGCAGCCCAACAGATCCCAGTGGCCTCCAAACGGTATTGGGCTGGGTTTCCATGACATCAACCCCTTGTCTGCTTAGACTGCCCTTCCCCAGTACATAAATCCCAGCCTGTGCTGATTTTGAGCTCATTTACCACGTTGCAGCAGCATTTCCCAGGCTCGGTCCTTTCGCGCTGGTAGCGCCGCCAGCGGCAGCTGTAGAAACCAGCCAGGCAGGAGATGAAGGGCTGGTGCTCGTACCTCTGCAGCAAGCGCCGACGGACCACCTTCAGCTTCCCAAACTTCAGCCTCTTGAGGCTGGTGGGACTGGCCTCCATCTGAGTGGCTTTATCTCATCTTCGTCCTGGAACAAGAACACACGTTTTACAGGGAGGCTGTTGGGTAAGCTTTCCACATCTGAAAAAGGAGAGGAAGTTTTCCCAAGAGGATGCTGAGACAAGCAGGAAGTGATGCTGAGGACATCCCACCTAATTTTATACACCAAAATGAGATGGCCAGCTGAGAAGGATGGTCACTGCAAATCCTCTCGGCAGTCAGTGGTGTTCCTGGTTGTAACTTAGGTGCTCTGAATCACCTTTGAGGATATCTCTGCCTCTTTTTGGCTTTACAGGGAGTTCTGGGAAATGAATTCATTAACTTAAGCACATTTCAAATTATGTCATATGAACCTGAGCCTAGGCTTAGCTTTGGGAATTATTCAGCATCACTGTGACCAGTTTGAAACCTGCTATCAGTTTAACTAGCTCCTATAGAAAAGGCACTAAACCCTCCCAGGTACACAGCTCTCTTATCCTGACACAACTACAGCACTGCAGAGACTGATCACTTAAGAAATAATTATTACCTTGCTGAAACAACTTTACTTGGAACAGGTTTTCAAGCGTAGAAAGACCAGCTGCAAAGATGTACATGTGGAAGACCTATTCATAATCATAATTAAAAACAAAGAATTTGGTGGTAAATTGCAACCAGTGTCGTTACAGTGAAGCAAAGAGCACAGGGACTAGTGCTAGCTGAAGAGTGGTTCACCCAGCAGGGCACTACCAAGACTTCAAGGAAAGATTTAGGAAAACAATTTTGTGTGGGCATGCAAAGAAGCCCCATTATACAGTTCTTCTTTACAGTCGAGTTAGTCAGAGATGTTTTTCTGCTGCATTAAAAAGCGCCATCACATCCTTGAGTCCACACTAACCATGTTCAAATCTTGGAATGCTTGTTGCAAAGTCCCAGCTTAGGACTCAAGATTTCCCTGATTTTTCAGATGTAATAACAATTGTTTAAGAGGAAGAATAAACAGCTTGCTGCACTATACACATGGATGAAAAGCATGTACAAAGGGTTTGTGTTTGGAAATAGCTCAGATTCCAGTGTGACTTTGGAGAAATCAGTGCATAAATCCTTGCAGACTGACACATCCAAATAACAGACCAGTATGCAGAAAGCACAAATAAACAGAGACATTAAACACAAGTTAAAACAGAAAAGACACTGCCCTCATACCCTCTCCAAATGCCCCAGCCTATTGGCAGCTGGAGTACAAGGAAAGAGATGGAAAGGGAACAAAAAGGGGGTTCAGTTCAGACCACTACTAATTATGCAGCACTAAGAATGCCATGCCCTGACTGCCTCCCTGAGACAGATGTGTCTGTCCATCCAGGACAATAGTGGGGAATCACACACACTTGGATGTGGTGGGGTCAAGCCACCCCTAGAAGCCCAGCAGTACCAGATCCTGGCACCAGCAGGTCACCCTTAGTAAAAAATTGATGCCAATCTCATGTGGCAAGATGGTGATCCTGCTCTAGAATTCCCAGAGCACAGCTGGGGGGATGTGGCACAGATGACAGCTGATCCGCCTGGTTTCATCAGCTGGCTTAAAGTACACCTGGCAGAAACCCAGCAATTACCAAGTTACAACAGCCACAGCTTCAGAATATACTTGAACTTTCAGAGCTCTTACCAGAAGGTTGTCACATGCCATGGGATTGCAATATTTGTTACCTTCTATAAGGACCCCCAAAATATGAGTTCCCATATCACCAAAACACAGAGCCCACTCTTGCTCAGCCCTTTTCCTTCAGCTACAGAAATTCAGGACACTGGACCAAACCCATTAGTTTTGCTGTTAGACGGCCGTGAGGTTTGTTACTCACATTCCCAGATGTGGGCACAAGGCTCACACATCAACATTTGTCTATGAGCACACAGCACTTGACAGGAAAACACATTATGGAGATCTTGAAACACTGCCCACATCATCTGTCTGGCTACAGCAGCATGTCAGGTGTTAAACCTAGGTGTTTACCCCTCATGAAATTGTCAGTGATGGAGATCCCACCGTCTCTCAAGATAGGCTGAACTAGTCTTAACTCACTTTATAATTTAAAGCTGGTTTGTTTTTTGTTTTTTCCCCAGTGTCTTGTCTCCTGTTTTACAGTTAAGGACATTACTTCATGCCTTGTTTATCATGGATATAGTGAACAGTTTCAACTCTTCCTCTGTTAGGTATTCCATGTATTCACAAGTAGATATCTCCCTGTAAACTTTCTCTGGCCTCAACAATCCCAGTTTTTCTAGTCTTTCCTTGTAGTTCATGTTTCCTCCTCCTCAGAGTATCCTTGTATGGAGTGCACAGCCACCTGCTATTTGGGATTTCTATGGCATTTCCCATGGGTTTTGGTACACGGTAGCCACAGTCTGTCCAGGATACACCTGTTCACCCATAGCACAGGCTACTCGATACCTGCAGCATCCAGTTTCTCTCATGTATCAAACATCATCTGGCCTTCAACTTCTGAATGCTTAAATAATTCACCCTGGTCTCACCCCCACCAGAAAGTGAAAGGTGTTTTCAGCTTTATCATACAATGACAGAATTGTTTGGGTTGGAAGGGATCTTAAAGATCATTCCACTTGACCAGGTTGCTCAGAGTCCCGTCCAGCCCGGACTTGGACACTTCCAGGGATGTGGCATCCGAAACTTCTCTGGGCAACATCAGAGCTTCATCTATGCATCAGAGTACTTATGACACCACTATAATTAAGAATTTCATTACCTCCTGCCTTGGTCTTTCCAAACAAGTCACCTCTCCAAGCCCACGGGTTATTGGAAAAGGGGCACTTCATTGCAGAGAAGGCTGGGGAACAAGGGAGAGACAAACACAACCTCCTGTCCACCACCCCCTCCACCAGCCTCTGGCTCTCCCGAAAACATCAGGCTGGCCAAAGAAAAGCAAAACACCTTTGTGTCTGGCGTGCCCTGAATCCCCATCGACCCTGTTGTCCAAGCAGTATCACTATGGCAATAAGACCTTTCAGTATCAAGAGACTCAAAAAACATAACTTGTCCCCTGCTTTGGGCTCTAGCTTCTGCTGACATCCATCTCTTCCTCTTTTCCTGTCCTCTCCCTTTTTTCTGCCCAGAGACCTTTTCCCTCCTCTCCCAGTCCCCAACAGACAGAACTACCTCACTCAGCTGCTCCTTTGAAGCCTGCAAAGGGCCAAAGAATCCCACAAAGGCAATAAACTCAGACTGAAATTTTCTCTTGTCGAGTACAGAGGGCAGATGTTCTCCAGCATATCTCCACTCAAGTAAATGGAGATATAAAGGGAGACCCTATTGCACCTTCCAGTACCTAAAGGGCTTACTATTGAGCTGGAGAGGGACTTTGGACAAGGGCATGGAGTAACAGGAAAAGAGGGAATAACTTCAGACTGAAAGAAGCCAGGTTGAGATTAGATCTTAGGAAGAAACATAAGTGAGCTCTTGTCCAAAGCAGAAACCATCCTGCCAATCCCCAGACCATGATTTGACCCAAGGCTTCTGCTTCCTCTGAGCATACAGGGCTCAGCTAGCAAATGGGAGCCTTTGAGCAGCTCTGCCCCAGAGCTTCAGGGACTGCTGGGCCTCTGCTGAGGAATGAAGCACAAGACATGCTCGAGGCACTAGACAAAAGGTGATGCTTGTGTGGAGATGCAAAGGAAAGAATTCACAGGGAGAGGGAAGACCAAGGACAGCTCACCAAATCTGAGGCTGCTTCACTCTCCTAAGAGCCCATCTCCCTCTGCAGCTCTGCAAGATTCATGTGGTGCGATGCATTTACACTGTGCTGTTGCTGGTGTCAGCAAACAGTCCTGTGGCAACTCCTAGGACAAGTCCAGGAGAAATCCCTCCTAGATGTGCCAAGTCCCATGTGAGAAGGAGGAAAACAAAGACAGACACAAGGACAGACAGAAGGGTGCTTCTCAGCTAAAAATGTACTCATATTTCCAGGCACTCTATTCTTCTCTTTATATGTGTCCTTCCAAATAGGCATCACTCCTCTCCTTTTATCTCTGCATATTTTCCCTGGTTTCTGCCCTCAGGTTCATCTCCATGTTCTCAAGTAATTGTGTTCCATTCAACACAAGCTCCCTCCTTATAGCTCAGCAACCCTTCAGGTTCTCCATGACCCTCTGTTCCATAGTTTCATCCTTTGTGGTTTCATCCTTTGTAACCAACTACCAGTCTGCTGGCACGGCTGGGACAGGCAATTAGAAGCCATAAAAACATTATAACTCCCAAGGTCTGTCTGACTCTGCAGTGCCTCGGACCACATCAAACACTGACACATTTGAATTCACAAGCATCTGATCCTAAGAAAGATAATATCCCGGTAACTGGGCCCAACAACCACCTAAGGGGCAAACAACACTGAAAGAAATGGCAGATGCTGAAGCCAAAAAACCAGTTCAGTCCTTGGCAGGACTTAGCAAGAGGCTTCACAGTCCTTGCATCTAGATTTGAAGCACAATTCTCTTAAAATTCAGAGATCGTCTGCAAGTCCTGCCCATCTTTACCAGGCAAAGTTAAATGGACAGGGAAGGGAAAAAGCAAACTTGCATCCATTCACTGGGAAAGCCATGGGAGCAAAGAGAAAGCAGGTAAACACACGTCAGTAAGATGGCAAAGTTTAGAACTCCTTAACAAGTGAGGCATGAAAGCAGTAACATATGTTTTTCTGCTCCATAAACCCCGGGGACCTCAGGTTTTTCCAAGGCAAACAGAGACTTTGATTGCTCGCAGATAAGAGTCCTCATAATGGCAGGCAGTCAAACAGGGCTGCTGCTTTCCCACTGCTTGGCACAGAGTGAGGAAAAGCATGGGAAATAGCCTGGGGGATGAGCGAAGAAGGCGAAGGAGAGAAAAATCAGGGAACTTATTCAGCCACACAGCCTGAACGCAGAAAGCACTGCAAAGAGGAACCTGCTTGAGAGGCCAGTGCATAAGCAAGGATTAAAAACCTGTGTCTTTTAGGGTGCTGGGGATGGAGCATTCATCTTCCAAGGGGCAATGGCACAGCAGCCAAATCTGGCATTGCCCTATAGCTTTTTCCCTTGGGGCCTCTTGAGTATTTCTTTCCTTTCCCCTGCATCGAGGTCCCTCCCACAGAGTACCTTACAAAGCAAGCGTTTGTAAGGCACGGTCGGCGGGGCAGCCCGGCGGCCGAGGTACGGCCAGGTCAGGCTGCCCAAGGGGAAACACCCGAGCAGCAGCAGCAGCAGCCCAGAGTCCCCGCAGCACCGGGAAGCTCACGGCGGCGGAGCGGGCGAGGAGCGGGCGGAGCCGGGAGCACCGCGGCGGTTTCAAACCGGCCCGGGCAGCGCGAGCGGCCGGGGCCGGCGAACGGGGAGCGGCGCGGGGCTGGCGCGGGGGTTGCGCGGGGCTGGCG